>PVIC010002618.1:26257-75685 GCA_004025085.1 Thryonomys swinderianus | reverse complement strand
CTCAAAAGCAAAAAAAAAAAAAAGAAAGAAAAAATATATATATATATATATATTGCCGGGCGTGGTGGCTCACGCCTGTCATCCCAGCACTCGGGAGGCAGCGACAGGAAGACTGCTGAATTCGAGGCTTCCCTGGGCTACATAGTGAGCTCAGGGCCAGCCTCAACTACAAAGCAAAACCCTGTCTCAAAAATTATATATATATATATATTTTTTTAAATATATATATATCTTATATATATATATATATATTTTTTTTTTTTAAAGGACTGGGGATATAGCTCAGTATTATCTGGGTTCAAAAAAAAAAAAAAAAAACAACAGAGTGGCATTCAGTGCTTAGAGGCAGGAACCTACCCAGAGGTCTAATGGACAGCAGCACCCACAAGTAGTGGCGAGAGGCACAAGCCCCAGGTAGCACGTGGAAGGGTAACCAGCAGGAAGAAGGGACGTCTCCATGCACACAAGGAGGTGGGCCACGCAAGGGGGGTCCACTGCTCCTCCAGAACCCAGTCAGGCAGTCTGCACTGGTCTGCAGGGACCCTGCGCCATACTCACCTGCCCTGCGGGAAAGTCCAAATGCATCACTTGCCAAATCTAATCTAATTAAACCAGCTAATTCAACAAGTGGTACAGTTAAAGGGTCCATCATGCCCAGTCCTCCCCAAGGTCGGGATCTCCAAGCCGGGGGGCAAGGGGCAGCACCTAGTAGGGTCGCTCAACACAGAGGGCGGGCCCAGCAGGGTGGGACTCACCCCAGAGTCCCAGGCCTGGCGCCGGCTGAGCACCTGCTCCCGCAGCTCCTCCCGCAGAGCCTGCAGGTCTTGAGCCACGAGCTCCAGCTCCCGACGCCTGTGCTTGGGAACCCCGGGCAGGAACGTGGACGCCGTAGGGCCCCCTGGGGGACAGGCACCCAGGACTGTGTCCTGCAGAGACCGAGAGAGAGGGTGTGTTCCGGGGACAGCCCTCCAGCCAACGCGGCCAAGGGAGCGAAGGCTCGGGGACAGCGGTGGCACACCCACGTGCAACGTCCAGGAGGCAAAAGCCCAGCAACTAGGGCACAAGATAAGGCACGAAGAAAAGCTGCACCCCGGACAGGTGGGTGCCAGGCTCCCTCAGGGCTGCCCTTCCTGTCCAGGTGGTGGGAAGTCCCCCATCTGCCAATGGCTGCCCACTGCCCAGGCCAGGAAAGGGCGAGGCAGCAGGGGGTGCTCACCATCCACTGCCAGAAGACCAGCTCGCGGCGCCGCCACTCCAGAGCAGCCTCCAGCCGGGCGTTCTCCCGATCCAGGGCCTCCAGCAGCTGTTCAGCAAGAAGCGGGGCATTTCCACCTGTACCAGGATCTTTTCTGGCAGCCACAGGGTCTGGACCCCAGGGCACCAAGAATCTGTTCCTTCCACAGGGAAGGGCGGCCCATGGTCAACCGAGTCTGCCGGTCTGCCCCTCCAAGAACACCTGTGGTCCTCACATCCGCCCCGTGGCAGGCCCTGGGCCCAGGGCTGACCCAGGTGCCCTCCACGCCCCTCGCTGAGGGGCGCACGCAGAGGAGGAGCTCCAGGAACAGAGACTGCCGTAACCCTGGGAACCCTAAAGGCTGGAAGCATTTTGCCCCTGGCCTAAACGGAAGCGGCAGGGCCGGGACACAGGCGGAGAATGGCCCAGGGATTTAGCTCAGCGGCACCGTGCCTGCCCTGCAAGCGCAGATCCCGAGTTCAGTCTGGTGCTGGGGGGAGGGGCCGGACCAGGAGCCCTCCACTCTCTCTCTCCACCTAGACATATGTCCACAAAACACACATATGTCTGCACACACATATGTCCACAAAACACACACACACACTCGGGCTGGCCCAGGAGATGCCCAGTACAGCACGCCTGGGCCCTACTTCTGCCTCCAGGGCACCCTCCAGTCTGGCTGTAATTAGTCCCCCAGCCTCTCTCTCTCTTCCCAGGCAGCCTGTGTCCCTTCTAGACAGACCACCCAGCAAGTGACCCCTCCTTCGAGGACAACTGGTGACATGTGGGCCAGGGGCATTCTGGGTGAACAGTGCACATCAGGGCTGGGACACGGGTCCATTTCCCACGAAATGGAAGGCACTCACTGAGGACACTGGCACCAGGGCCCCAGGAGCCTGGGCAGGGACGGGACTCCTGTGGGCAAGACACGCCAGACCCTCTTCACCCGGATCCCCTGCCCCTAGCTCCACGGGAAGGCAGAAAGCAGACCAAGGGCTGGAGGTGTGGGACTAGTTCAACAGTGAGTGGCCTTAGATGCCAGCCTAAGTCCAGCACAGCAGAGGCAGGGTCAGGGACAGAAAGGAGCAAGCGCAGGGAACACAGCCTTAGGCCGGGCAGGCACAGGCCCCTCCCCGTCTTTCCCTCCTGCACCACCCCTTGGGGTAGCCACCTGGCTCCCTCGCTCTCTGGCAGGAACCCAGAGTAACGCCTCAGCCCCCCAACAGCACCCTGGCACCACACCAGCCACAGATCCTTCCAGAAGCTTGAGACCTAGCCCAGTGATGCAGACCCTTCAGGTAGGCCAGGTCCAGGCACTGGCCAGTTGCTCCTCCACAGCTTGGAAGACATCCGTGGCCCCCGGCCACCCCACCGTGGCTTTCCGCAGGCCTATGGCACCAACATACACCAGCCTCTGGGTAAGGGGTGCCTCAGCCCCTCCAGGCCGAGGACCCCACAAAGGGAGGGTCCCATAAGCAGTTCCACGTCGGTCCAGACTGAGCTTAGGCAGCCTCACCTCTGCTCCAATACAGGGTCACCTCCGAATGAGACAGAGCCAAGGGAAGGTGGGGACACCCCGATGCTGCCTCAGCACCTCCAGACGAAGCACAGCTCCTACCTGAGCGGCACCAGGTGGCACCAGGCTGGGCAGGTGCTACCAGGGCCACCTACCACTATGGGGTCCACGGCTGCCCAGAGCACGCAACAGGCGGAGATCTGCAAAAGCCCTGTCCATGATGAAGACCAGGAGGCAGACCACCTGCCTCTGCCCCGGCTCCCCAGGTCTCACTTGCCCGAGGTTCAGGACGGCCTGGGCGTGAGGCCGAGTCGGAGACAGAGCCAAGGGAGGAAAGAGAGGAGGAGGTCGGGCCGGAAGGAGGCCCGCTTGAGCTCCCTGCCCAGCGGGACACACCAGGGCTGGGTAGCCTGAGCCACAGCTCAGCATGCCCCAGAGCCTCACTCTGACAGTGCGGGTCTATCCCGGGAGCCCAAGGACGAAGCCGGACAAGAGGAAAAGACACAGGGCAAGAGCGGGAAGAAGGACAATCCGTGGGGGAGGGGAAAGCAGAAGTAGGGAAACTGGACACCCTGGGTGACACAGACAGGGGCCCCGGGGCCCCGGCCGCTCAAGCTCCATGCCTACTTTCTTTTACAGCTGTGCTTTCCAGGACACAACCTACTGCCCAGGACAAGAGCCCATCATCTGGTCAGCCCTGCATCAAAGACCCCCAGGACCTACGGTGAGCAAGCAGGACTCCGGCCACCAGGCCTGCCCTGCTTCTGATGGCTCCACCCCCAGCCCGACCCCGACGACACCCCCACGCACTCCAGGTCCGGCCCAGACCTAAACTCGGACTCCTTCATTCCACAGGGCCCTTGCGCAGCCAGCTGCTAGCCCAGCCTGGCTCCTGTGCCCCACGGCCAGACGCAAGCATACAGAGTATCTACCAGTTGCCAGGACAGATGCACAGCCCTGGGCACGGAGAGGGCCAGAGGACACATTTGTCACCCAACCAGCCATGTCAATGACACGTCTTGGCTCTGTCTCTGACAGTCACCAAGAGATAGCCACTGCCCAAAACCAGAGACCAGCCCCAGGTCGTCCCATCAGGCCCTGCCCTTCACAGATGGCACCCACCCTCACCTGCTGGCTGCCCTCTGGGTCCCTGAGCATCTTTGTTTCAGTGACAGACAGGTGGCCGAGGCTCTGGTCGCTGTGGCAGCCACAGGTGTACGTGTGGATCTGAAACGGGCAGTACAGTTCCCAGGCTGTGTCGTGAACAGTGCCCCAAGTACCACGCCTCCCGTGGGGAGACTCTGGCCAAAGGACGCACTGAAGTGAATGAATCTGAAAAGGGACCTCAGGACCCTCCATACTCCTAGAATGCATGGTTACGTTTACAGAAGATCTGCAGGGGGACAGTCAGCATAATACACAATAAGTTATTCTCAGAGATGTTTGCTTTAGCTAGTGTGTCTCCTCTGCCCCATTAAGATTGCTTCAACTAGGTCAACACGTGTCATACAATAAATCATCCCATTCCTTCCCTGTCCTCTGACCAAGACTCCTCTAAAAATGTTGCCAATGCCTTTCTTCTATATTTTTCCTCTCATGCCCTTGAATTACAAATCAATAACTTTCAGAAGACTCAGCTCGTTGGTGCCCTGAAGCTTTCTCACACAGAGAACCAGCTTCCGCGGGCCTCGCCAGGACTGAACGAAGTCTTGTCTCAAGTACTCGTTACATCTTTACACTGCCACAGCTGCACGCTGCAGCGACCTCTGTCACTCATCTTGGCCACTCTAGAGAGCACCCGGCCGGTAGCACAGATGAGGAAAAAGGCAAAAAGGTTGGCCAGGAGAGGGCTGAGCTCAGGACAGCTGCCAGGACCTCAGGGTCCCTATAACCTCACAGTGCCTTCCCAACCCAAAAAGGTCTCCAGAGGTGTGGCACAGTGTAACAGAGCCCCCCCCTTCTGCCTGCACAGCGGAGGCTCTTGAGGATGTCCACAATGACAGGGAGCTGGAGGACAGCACGGCAGTCCCTCGAGGTCAGCGGTGGGACACGGGTGATCATCCAGCTGAAGAGGTATAGAAGAACCCCAGCCACAACGCCAGGAACCAACACAGATGTTAACAGGTTGGGGCCACCGGGGCCAAGGCCGGGCAAGAGGAAGGGGTGTGCTTGGGAGAAGTTGTTGCGATCTCTGTGGGGGCCGTGTGCCCTGACCTCATGCTGAACATGTTGTTGAGGTGCTGAGGCCCCTACAAGTCAAGTATTCAGGAAGCTGAGACAAGAGGATCCTGAGTTCTGGGCCAGCCTAGGCAACTACTGAGACTATTTCTCAAAACGAGAAGGGAAAACAGAAAAGAGTTGCTCGGAGGCAGAGCTCCTCCAGGTCATGGAAGCCGTTCCCAGATTTACTGATGTGACCAAAGTGACTTTTGGTGACCAGAAAGCCCACCCACGCTGTGAGCTCCACCCTATCAGCAATACCCACCAGCCCCAGCCAGGCCACACATGCAGCTGAAAGCCTGGGCTCAGTCCCTGGGCTCAGGCCTGGTGCAGAGCCCAAAGGGAAAGACATCCTGGGGCCTGGGCACAGGGGAGCTGCCCTGGTAGGAAGCTATGTGCCCACCCTACCTTGCTCAGGAGGGCACACTGTTCCTGCTGACTGCAGATCAAGTGGCGCCACCGGAACTTCAGTCTTCCCATCAGCCACTGCAGATGGCGGAGATCCACAGAACCTTCTGCACCCCCTTGGGGTCCAGCCAGACCACGACACTGGGGAACAAGTGTCAGGTCCCACTTCTGAGTGCCAGGTGGGAGGGATGCCGCCTGGCACGACCAAAACTCCCAGCTCAGCTGGCCCAGAGCTGCCACGGTTGCATACAGGGGCTGGCCCTCCCGGCCTTGCCGTAGCCACAGGCACCCTGGAGTACGCAGGATTCTGTGCAGGCCTGGTGTGGGTCATCCTCACTCTATACTCACCTCACACGTGGGCACCTGGTCACCCACGTGCACGCAGGTCTGCGCCAGCAGCCACTCCAGCACGGGCCCTCGGGCCAGAAGCCAGGAAAGGGCCAGCAACAGCTCCCTGCTCCCCTGGGAGCCATCTTCAGGAAGCTGTGCCAGAGCTGGCCTCGGGTAGCCGTAGGAGAGCAGCACCGCCTTCACCCAGCGGGCTTGGGCCCCTGGAGGAGACCGCCCGTTAGGAGGGGACCCCCCACCTGTATGTGACACCACTTGATCCCTCCAAGGACCCACAGACCCCCAAACAGTGGCCCATCTCATTGGGAACCTTGGGCAGGGGCGCTGAGGCTCCACTCAGGACAAGGAAGGAGCGGGGTCAGCGCCACTCAGGCGAACTAAACCAGCGCCTGCGGGGTGTGGCTTCGCCCGGGGCGGGCCCGTGCCGGCCCGAGGGAGGCGAGGCCCGCTCCCGTGGGGCGTGGCTGGTCGTGGAGCGGCCCCGGAGCGCAGGCCCCACCAGACCTGGGGAAAGTGTGGCGTGGTCTGCCCGGAGGGGCTCGAGCACTCTGAAGAGGATCCGCCAGAGCTCTGGGGCCTGTGAGGAACACGAAGTCCACTGTCGGCGGGGGTCCAGTCCGCCCCTTGCGTTCACTCAGGCCCACGCCGGGCCGGGCACCCACCCCGCAAGCCTCACCGCCTCTGGACGGTTGAACTTGGCTCGACGGAAGATCTCGGGGCTGGGTCCCGCTGGCAGCGACCGGCTCAGCGCGGCGATGGCCTCCGGCAGTGTCCTGGCCCTGACACCCGTAGGGGCCGCAGCCGCTTGGCCCACCCGGCGCCGTCGTCTCCCCATTCAGTCGGCAGTCTTCTCGGATCGCCCGCGCAGGCCCAGCGACCAATCACCGTGCCCGGCAGGGTACTCGCACGGGGCTGCAAAAGCACTTCCGGGCTCCGGGGTGGGCCTTAGGTGCTGGCAGTTCCATCCAGTCCGAACTCTAGGGCCCAATCTCACCCAACACCCCATCTCGCCCCGAGCCAGCCAATCAACGTGCTGGCCGCCGGTCACCTAGCAACCTAGAGCGGAATACCGCCTACGCGGGGCGAAAGTGGGCGCGAGGGTCAAAGGCGCCCCCTGGAGCCGCGGAGGACCAGCGAACCCGGCCCCTACCGGGCCAGGAGGGCACCCTCGCCAAGCCTGCTCGTCCCCTCCGCCAGGGGGTAGCGCCTACTCTCAAGCGCAGTACCACGCTAGAGGATCCACAGGAGCGGAAGAGACCACAGCGCTTCCGTCGCCGCGCAGTTGCCTCCGCCCGGTCGCACCTGCCGCCCTCCCTTGCTGGTCCTTAGAAGCTCTCCCTCGGCCCGCAGCAGCGCCCCGTGCGGAGAAGGCCGCTGTCCAGCCCTGGGTGCGCATCCCGAACGGACTGACACACGTGTGCAACTTCCAGCCCACCGGACTCGAGACCGCCCCATGCCCCCCAAGCGCAGCGACCCGGGCTTCCGAGCCCGAAGAGTGGGAGGTGTGCCTCCTTCCTGCGCAGCCCTGAGGCTTTAGCTTTGGTTTCCCTTGGGGCAGTTCCTCTACCCTGGCCTGGCTGATTCACTTTCCACAGGCCACCACCCCCAGACAGTGCATCCCAAGCCTATGTCAGCTATGATTTTGAGCACCCCAGATGCGGAAATCTTGCGGTGAGACCCCGGGGGCTGGAACTGCGGTGCCACGCCCTACCCAGCAGGGCCAGCTCTGGACTCCAGGTGTAGCTGGCCCTCAGACCTCCCACAGGGCAACTGGAGACTCAGATCTCCGCTGTACCCCACTCCGCCTGTCCCACACCTATTGTGCGAAGTGCTGTGTCCAGAACCACGCATCTCACACAGGCACAGAGGCATACACACTGCCCTACAGATCACCCCGGGGGGCTTCTGCCCTGTAGCCTGGCCACACCGAAGCTTTCTGTGTGCCGTTCGGGTCCAGCGGTGACGTCAAGGGGCCACGGAGGGATGGCCTGAGGCGGACAGGGGTCTGATACGAGGTCAGCGGTGAGCAGCACTATAACGATGCAGTTTCCAGAAAGCTCCCTCCGTGACCCACAGCCAGCACCAAATCCCAGGCCACAAGGGAAGGTCCTCGGAGGGAGGGGGGCCGAAAAGGAGCCTTACCTCGGGGGCCCACCACGCAGTTGGGCACAGCCCTGCAAATACGTGGTCTGTCTTGGGGCCGTGGACACGGGTGGGGTGACAGGAAGTGGGAAGGACCAAGCAAGGAGGCCACACCCAACTCCCCGAGGTATCTCAAAAAAGGAACAAGCAGTTTGAGATTCACACCCTGACAGGGGCGAGGCAGGGCCCAAGGCTCCGCCCCCTCACCTCCTCCGTGCGCATCCTTTGGCTCCTCGGCCCTGGCCTCCCCCTGGGCCAGTACCACCCCGGGCAGGGTACCCCACAAGTCTGGGGACTGGGAGGAGGCCTGCACTCTGGCGCTTCAGAAGGGGCTCCGGTCCCGAAAGGGGGGCAGCAACACCCACCTCAGTCGGCGGAATACGGACATTCCATACAGTCCTAGCTCCTTCCACTGCCCACCGTATCATACGTGGGTATACAGTGCACCCACCCCCACACACACACGCAGGTATTCCAAGTGTTTAGGTTTATTGAGGACATGGGGGGCTGCTGGGAGCCCTGGATGTCTGGGAGCAAGGCTTGGCATCTGCCTGGGTGACCAGTGGCCCCACAGGTGGCCAAGGACAGAGTCCCCGAAACCTGAATAGAGAGATAAGGACAGACATGAGCACAGTTTCAACCCCTGCCACCAAGCTCCACGCGTGGGCAGACCCCAGGACGGGCAGGCCGATGGCCCTGGAGGCGGTGTTATACCTGGGTCTATTTGAAGGTGTGGCTTTCAGCGCCACCCCGCCCAAAACCTGCATGAAAGAGAAGGGTCAACAGGTTAGAGAGTGGGGCTTCATATTGGGTCAGGGTCCCAGGCCAGAGTCCTCAGAGCGTACCTTTGGGCCCAAACATGGCAGAGTAACAGGGGTGGTTGCAGTAAGGCTTGCCTTCATGCTGCAGAGAGAGGGGCTGTGAGGGGGCTGTCCCCACACCAGCCCACCACCCACCTGCCCCCACCTACCTCGGCGTGACCCCCAGAAGTCAGTGTCTTTCCGCACTTCTCACACTTCAGGCAGGGCCGATGCCAGTCCTTGCCCAGCGAGGTCACTCGCTCCGCTGCAGAGCAGAACCCCCCGGCTCTGAGTCCCTGCCAGGGGGCAGGTGCATGCGCCCCTTGTCCACCCCTGCTCCTGCCCCCCACTGGCACCTGTCCTCTCCTGGGGCAGCCTACCCTGGTGTCTCACTCTGTCCCTTCCCCCGTGGGAACCCTGCCATCCCCTCAGCCAATCCAAACACATCAGAAGGTCCACTCCTAGAAAGCTCAAGGGCAGGACCCCCGGGACGGGTGGGGCTGGAGGAAGGGAAGAGGCACGCCCTAACAGGGACGGGGTGGGGGGCGCCCAAGCCCAGGGACTGAGCCAGGCTGCGACGTCAAGCGTTCCCGCCTCAGCCGCAGTGTCAGGCACAGCCCGAGGTGTCCTCCGGCTTCTGCCCTTCCGGGTGCTGGGACGGGCTGGGACCCCAGGGCGACCAACGGCGCCCGGGGCGCGGGTTTCGGAGCCTGCTTCTGTTTAGAGCTGGGGCTGGCCCGCCCAGCTCCTTCCCGCCCTGCGGGAACCCCGCCCAGGGCGTGCCGAGAAGGGGGATTCACACTGGGACCCCGAGACTGGGGATTAGAGGTCGGAAGACGTGGAGACCCAGAGACTGGGGGCGCGTGGGGTCACCGAGACAGGAAGCGCAGAGAGGAGACCCGAGGCAAGGATCGTGGGGACAAAGGGGCTTGGACACAGGGTCACAGGGACAAGGGGATAAGCGGTGGGGCGCACAGGCAGAGGCACTGGGTGGGAAGGCAGTAGGACCGTGCAGGCAGGGCTCCCCACCCTTGCCGCCGCCACCCCACCCCCCGGGCCGGCCGTAGCCCGGGGTCTTCTCCGACCCGGGTCTCCCGGGGCCGGTTTCCGGTCAGGCCTGGCGCGCGCTCACCAAAGTACACCTCCTTGTCGCACTTGGGGCATTTGGGCATGGCGGCGGGTCCGAGACAGAGACTGCAGCGGTTCCGGAGCCGGTCGGGGCGCAGGATGGGGTGGCACCCTCGGGCCCGTGCCTTTGAGGGACCCCAGGGCCCCGCCCTTGGTGCCCCGCCCCCGTGCCCCGCCCCCGAGCTCGGACTTGGACCTCGGAACCGCAGACGGAGGCGTATCAGCTGCGAACTGTGAACTGCCCAAGCGTTCCCGGGTGGGGCCGGCGCGTGCGTCTCTGGGTCCCTTGAGCCAGGGGTCCCGAAGGTGTGCCCCGCCCCAGGCCACAGGCTGCCCCAGGCAAAGTCTGAGATCAAGGGACCCAGGGAGGGAACGAGGTGCTTGAGGGCTGTGGACGCATTTCAACTCTCAACGCTGCTCAGGTCACCCAGCCCGGCAGGCCCAAGGAGTATCCCAACCTCTACCAGTTCCTTTTACCCTCCTTTCCTCAAAATTCCCTGGGATGCAGCAGGGACATCCCTGGGGCATTTGGAAGAGGGAGATGCCAGCCAGAGTGGCCCCTCTTTGACGAGGCAGCAGAGCCTAAATTTGGGGTCCAGTGGGATGAGATAGAGCAGAAGCGCCCAGGCTGCCTGAGATTCTCAGGACGGGAAGGTGTCTTATCTCAGAGGAGTGCCTGGCACTCAGAGCCCACGTCCGAGCCCGGATAAGGTGGAGGCCGCCCAGCTGGTACCAGGCAGAGACCGTCCTGTGCTGCCCTGAGAATAAGGGAGACCCGTGGGTCATCGCTAGCCCGGGGTGACCCGCGGGCTGGGGTCTGCAGCTCACAGAGGGCGCCCTCCTCAGCTGAGATCTCCTCTGCAAGGTCCCGCTCTAACACTTCCATACTGGGGTTGCGCTCAGCCAGGTCCCCATACTCCTGGGCCTCCTCACCTCCCGGCTCTGTGGGCCCCTGCTGGAATAGACACCTCCTCCAGACGCCCCCAGGCCTTCCCCGTGCCCTGCCGCCCTCCTCCAGCCACTCTGCGCCAGTCTCCTCCTTGCCCCGACGCACCCATCTCAAAAACAAGACATATGGCCGGTTGTGGTGGCTCATGGCAGTCAGTCCACCACGCAGAGGAGTGACGCAGAAGGATGTCTGGGTTCAAGGGCAACGTAGTGAGTTCAAGGACAGCCTCAACTGCAGAGTGAGATCCTAGCTCCAAAACAAAATGAAAGTAAAGCAAACCTAACCAGAAAAACCAAGGTGTTTCTTCAAGGCTGAACCCCTTCCTGCAACAGTGCAGCCCAACCTCCCCACCGGCCGTGCTCCCCCTGACTGCCCTCGGGGGGAGCCTCACGCCTCCTTCCCTGAACTCCACCTGCCCGTTGTCACTCTCAGGCCTGGCTCAGGGATGGAGAGAGGGAAAGCCAATAGAGGCCCCCATGACCAGGATACTCACAGAGGCCACAGTTCCAGGGAGGCCCGTTCACTTGACCAGGGCTCCTTCTTACCCTCCTCCCAACCCCCTCTGAGGCCACAACTCTGCCTGTGGCTTTTTACAAGTTCTAGGGTCCATCAGGACTCTCAGGCCCTTAGTAGCTGGATCCCCCAGAGCGGGAGTGCACACAGCCCATGCAAGCACAAGCCTGTCCCAAGCCAAGTAGGCCTTAAAAGGCATCCTGAGGTAGGCCGCCTGCTTGCTGTGCCCAGCACAGGCCAGTGGGAGGCTCCTGGTCTCGAGCCCACAGCTCAGGCCTGTTCCCTCTCCCGTCCATCCCTTGGGTCTCCTCAAAGGTCTGTCACGGAGGCAAACCTGACTTCGCAGACCCTTGACTCCTGTGAGTGACGTGCCCCTGAGCGAAGTGACGAGGCAGGACAGAGGTGCGGGCAAGTGGGCAGAGGCATCGGAGGAAGCGTGCTGGGCAGAGCCGCAGGCTGTGGGAGAGGCCCCCACTTCATCTCCCTGCTCTAGGGGCCCTGCGCGCCCTCTGTCTCTGTCTCTGTCTCTCTCTGTCTCTGTGTCTCTGTCTCTGTCTCTTTCTGTCTCTGTCTGTCTGTCTCTCTGTCTCTGTCTCTTTCTGTCTCTGTCTCTCTCTGTCTCTGTCTCTCTGTCTCTCTCTGTCTCTGTCTCTCTCTGTCTCTGTCTCTCTGTCTGTCTCTGTCTCTGTCTCTCTCGTGCACTCACACACACACACACACGCATGCACGCACGCATGCACACACACATCCTAGGTCCTGCAGGCAGCCTGTGTAATTCCTCTAGGGACTCGGGGGATCATAATGAGGTTCCAGAGCACATGGCCACACGTTTCTGTGCGGGCTCACCCACTGGGGCTCTGGGACAGGTGTTTCAGAGTTTAACCCAGGTGACACTGGCAGAGGACATCAGCCAGGTTGGACAGTGTTCCAGTCCTCGGCCCCATCCACTGCTCCACCCAAAGGAGGACTCTTTCCACACCCAGGCCAAAGCCCTGCCCTGCCAGGGAGCCCCCCGAAACCGCTGGTGAGTCCTTCCTCCCACCCTTGCTGTTGTTCTCAATACCACGGTCACAGGGAGGGTTGGCATGGGCCACACTCCTGTGTTAGTACACGGCAGTTTTTCCAGACAACCCAGAGCTCAGAGGCATACCCCCCCCCACACACACACACACAGAGCACGCAGACATAGACAGCTATACTCACAGGAACACAAAGACACAAACACATCCAGACACACACAGATACGAAGACAAGCACAAGCACACACACTCAAAGGCATGCACACACAGACCATCCCCGGACTTTCCCAAATGCCAGCCACAAGGAGGTGCGGCCTCAGGTGCCCTTTCTCCCTCTCCCCCCCTCCTGCCTGCGGGTGGGACTCTCATCAGCTGCAGCCCCAGCTGTGTCCTCTACCCGAACTCCGCATCCCAGCAGCAACCCCAAAACCAGTACCTGTGGGGCAGCTACGCACTGCTCCCTTAAACTCAACCCAGCCAGTCTCGCCACAGGCAGCGTGACTCACACGGCCACCCCTGGCGCTGCTGGCGCTGGAGGCCACCCACACCGAGGACAGAGGGTGAGAACGGGACTTCGGCTCCCCTGAGGTCTGCCTCAGGGCCCCGAGGCTGAATGTCCAAGCCTTTTAGGGAACGTGTGAGAGCTCGGAGACCCGGGAGGACTTGGGGTTCCTCCCGGGCCGCTGACCTCCTGCGCACACACACCCCTGCGCCCCCCGCCGGCCAACCAGAGAAGGCAGGCTGCTCCGGTGCCTCCTGAGGAATCGCCACCATTCCTGCCCAGGAGCGGCCTCTCCGAGTGCCCCTCGCCCCTCACCCACACCCTGACCCAGCGCCTAGCCCGGGCCCCGCTGAGGGTGTGCACACGTGTAAAGAATCCCCCGGGGCTGCGCGCAATCCTCTTGAGCCAAGATGTCAGCACGGGCTGCAGGAAAATGTGCGGGGGTGAGTGGAAGCCCGCCGGGGCCCGGCCCCGCCCCCCAGGAGTGGCCCGAGACGGCCACAGTTCCCAGGGCCTATTTGCAGCAGCTTGTCTCCAGGGACCCCGCGCTGTCTGGGGATCTGGCCCCGGGTGGCCCTGCGGGCCCAGGCGCACGGCCAGGTGGGGAGGGCTGGATGCTGCTTCCCAGCCAGGGTCCTCCCTACGCTTCAGCGGCAAGTGGAGCCCCCTCGGCCCCCGCCTCTCCGAGCGGCAGCAGGACGGTCGGAGGGCCGGTGCGGAGGGCTGGGCTCCCCGCCGCGCTTCCCCAGCAGGGCTGCGCTCCTTCCGGGCCTTCAGTCGGGCCAGATGGGAGCCCCTCCCCCCCGGCTGGGCCTGGTGCCCAATCTGCTTCCTGGAACCAAAGCCCCAGCCGAACCGCCCCAAGTTCCTGCTTCACCGTCAGCAGCTGAGGCTCTGCTCATGAGTTAGCCGCTGAGCCCACTGCGTAGCTTCACAGGCCCTGGGAAACAGCCGCCCACACCGGGTACCCTAGTCCCTGATCGGCCCCTGCCTGTACCTGTCAGCAGCCTTAAGCTAGGGGCAAATGGTGACTTCCTGCTCTCCAGACCACCAGGTTGAAACTAGATGCCAGGGGGCTGGAGATTTATAGCTCAGTGGTTGCAGCGCCCGCCCGACAGGCGCAAGGTCCCCGGGTTGTAATCACGTGCAACACCAGGCGTGGCGACTCACGCCCACCAGCAGTCAGCACTACACACCACAGTGCCGGGCGTGGTGGCTCACGCCTGTCATCCCAGCACTCGGGAGGCAGAGGCAGGAGGATTGCTGAGTACGAGGCTTGCCTGGGCTACACAGTGAGTTCAGGGCCAGCCTGAACTACAAAGCAAGACGCTGTCTCAAAAAAAAAAACATAAAAAAACAAAAAACTAGATGCCAGGGAGCTGAACCCAGGCATTGTGTCGCCATCCCAAGTCCCACAGAGGTTCTAGAAAGGGCCTAAGCAAGACAGGGCCCGAAAGGAGCTGGGGCTGGGCAAGATGCCAGGCCTGCTGCAGGCAGGAGCCGCCCCTGGAAGCTGGACGACGGGTCCCCAGGACGGGCCCTGGGACTTGTGAAGTGGGGACACACTGACCCTGCCCACTGAGATGCCCGGGTGGAAACTCTAGCTGGGGTCCCACTGGCACAGGGAGGGTATCTGGGCCGGAGCGTGGCCGGGAGCATCTTGGAGAAGAGGCCCAGGAGTCCAGCACCCCGGGACAGGTGTGTGCAGAGCCCCGGGGCCAGGCGCCGAGAGGCCCTGCGAGAGGACAGAGGTGGCCAGACAGACGTGGAGTCGGTTCATTGGCTGGGTGAGCGTCTGAGGGATAAAGCCGCGGGCAGCCTTCTGGAGGAGTAAGGCGAGCTGGCCTCCGGGGCCCTGGGAACTGGTGCCACCAAAAGAAACTGAGCTGGTGTATGGGGACCGCCTAGCAACAAGGTCCAGACAAACAGTAGCGGCACCGCCTCAGTTTCTATGGCAACCCCTCAGAAACAAACAGTGGCGTCATCTTTCCCAACAGGAAATGGCCTGGGCCTGCTCCTGCCTGGGTGGGGAAGCAACACTGGCCATCGGGCCGAGAGACTGATCTGCGGGTGAGACCACCATCCCTTAGAGACTTCCAGCCCTGCAAGGCTTCTTGCCCCCATTGGGGAGGGTCTCCTCCCTACTTTCCTCTCACCAGGCAGAGGGCAGAACAGAGCCCAGCCCCAGTAGCCAGGGAGAGGGAGGAGGGCTCCCGGGCAGTGAATTCTAGGTGGAAGCTGAAACTGAGCCCCTTCGGGGGGAGGGGTCCCATCCAGGCCTCTGAGCAGGGGTACGTGACTGACACTCAGCACCGAAACTGCTGGCCACAGTCCGGGCAGTGTGGGGGCAGCGGCAGCACTGCCGGAGACTGGCGCCTGCCCCAGCCCTGCGCTCAGGGGCAAGGACACAGACACTGCTGATAGGAGGATGGGCCTGGTTTCCAGGCTCAGACCTGCGGCTCCGCGGCCTGGAGGAGGTGTGCACGAAACACAGGGTGTGGCACCCCAGTGGCGGAGAGGCCCAAGGTTAGGTCTGGCAATGCCGCAGTAGTTGAGCCGAAGTAGAGGTGCGCCCCCTGGTGGGTATCGTCAAAGTGGCAGGAGCAAGTGCCCAATGAGGAGGGCGCTGTAGACCCCGGGTATCCAGGAGGCAGCCTGGGTCGTGGGTGAAACCCAGACAGTTTCCTTTATCACTCTAGATCCAGCCACCGGGCACCTGGCAGAGAGAGACTGAAGCCCTCCAGCCTCTCGCCCGGGATGAGCCACCGTCGCCCACGAGAGGCTGACCAGGTGAAGCAGGTGTCATGGCCACACCTTCCAACCTTTGGGACTGTCCCGGCTCTCAGGTGCCCATCACTCCTTGCCAGTGGCCCATGCTCTGCAGAGGACCCCACTGGTCACCTGCCCACCGCAACCCCCTGGCTCCGTGCTTGCTACTGTTTCCAAGGTCCAGGCCCAACTGCAGGGACGACCGCCTCCCCGGGGTCCCGGCACGAAGCCCGCCCCACCTGCCCTTGCCTGGACCCCTTCCTGGAGAGCCCCTCCTCTGCCCAGTCTGGCTCTCGCCAATACCCGCTGACCTCAGAGCAGGTCCCAGTGCCCAAGCCAAGTCCCTCTCAAACACCTCCGGACCGGCCAGGAGCGCCGGCTGGGAAAAGGGGCCTGGGTGACCCAAAGGGCCACTCTTCTGGGTCACGGAGACCCGACAACCACAGACACGGAGCTGGTTCCCGCAGTCCCGACCTTTATTGACAGCGAGTGTCGGGGGAGGGGCGGCTGGGGCCGGGCGGAAAGGCGACCTCACGCTGGGGATGCCGTGAGTACACGGCCATCACTGGCAAGCCGTGACATAAATAGTATTAGCGGGCAGGGGACGTGGGGACACGGGATGAAGAGTTACGGGGCAGAGGAACACGCAGAGGGGGTGTGGGGACACAGGGTCCCGTGACGGGGACGCACCAGGGTGCACGTGCGCTCGGGCGGCTCTGCCAGTGGCTCCTGCTCCTCCTCCTGGCGGGCGGGACGCTCCAAGGCAGGGGACGGCAGGTCCCTGTGCCCCACAGAGCCAAGCAGGGGTCCAGACAGGGTTGGCAGGAGGCAGACGAGCCTGGCCCCGCAGAAGGGCGGCGCCTAGGGCTGAACAGTGCCTTCGGGGTCTCTGTCGTAGATGTAGCTGCCCACAGCCCCGGTGTTCACGCCTGTGGAGAGAGGCGGCTGCAGCGCCCAGGCAGGGACGAGCTGGGCTCTGGGCAGGGAGAGGGCACCTGTGCCCTGCACACCTTGTCCGCACTCACCCTTCGGCCCAAAGAGGATTCCATAGCAGGGCTTGTGGCAGTAGGGCTGGCCATCGTGCTGTGGGCGGGAGGGGGATGAGGCCGGGCGCGGGCCCGTCTTCCGCGCCCGGAGCTGGCAGGGCCGTGACCTGCTGCCCCTCTACAGAGCGCGCTGCGGCTCCAAGGCCAAGTTCAAGCTCGCGCTCCTCGGGGCCTCCTGGACCCCGACCTTCCTGGGGCCTCAGCCCACGCTCACCTCCGCATGGCCGCCTGGCGTCAGTGTCTTGGCACAGCGCTCGCAGCGCAGGCATGGCCGGTGCCAGTCCTTGCCCAGGGACGTCACCTTCTCAGCTGCAAGGGAAGGACCCGTGAGCAGGCTGCCCACAGACGCCCTGGGGCAGGGAACAGAGGTCACTTACCGAAGTAGACCCTCTTGTTGCAGCGAGGACACAGATTGGGCTCCCCTGTGAATGTGGTCACGCCGGAGGCTGAGGGAAGACGGCGTCAGGCCTGCGGGGAACCGGCCCCACCTCCAACCTCCTCCCCGTCCCATCTCCAAGCGCCTTACCTCTGCTGGGCCCCCTTGGGGGACCCCCGGCCTTCCGCTCCTCAGCACGGGCTGCAGGGGCCTCGATAGGGCCGGTGACCGGCACGCCATCGGAGGCAGGCTTCTCGTAGATGTAGGAGCCTGCGCCACCAATGTTCACACCTGCGAGGGTTGTGGGTTGGGGAGTAGACGGGGTATGCAAACCCGGCCAGCCCAGGCTTTCTGGGAACCACAGGGCCAGGGTACCCACGTTCCAGCAGGACTGCTGGGGTTAGGAGAGGGATGGCCTGTGCCACTCACCTTTGGGTCCAAACAGTGTGGCGTAGCAGGGCTTGTGGCAAAAGGGCTTCCCATCGTGCTGGGTGGAGAGCGGAGTCAGGGGTCAGGGAGCAGACCCTGCCCCTCCTACTTACCCCTTCCTCCCCCCACTCACCTCGGCATGGCCCCCTGGCGTCAGCGTCTTAGAACAGCGCTCACACTTAAGGCAGAACTTGTGCCAGTCCTTGCCTAAGGAGCTCACCTTCTCAGCTGCAGGGGGTAGAGTGAGATGGTGTCAGGGCCCCCGTGCCCACTGCCCCGGAAGGTCTTCCTTGTACCCCGGCTCGGGCACCTGCACCTCTCCTTGCCTGCTGTGACTCCTGAGTACAACGCGCCCCCCACCCCGCACAGTACTTACCCTCTTCCTGGAGGACCTGCCTCCTGGATCTGTGCCCCATACCTGCCTTCCCCACACTGTCCTCCTGCCTCCCCTGTCCCTGACTGCCTCTCCCCACAGGGTTCCGAAGGGGCTGAGCGGCGGCCTGGGCCTCCAGCCTGGGCTTTGGAAAAGCTAATCCTCCTTCCATGGGACCCCAGCAGGACCCCACCAGTCTATATTTGGCCTCCTCTCCCTAAGCCCCGAGACCTCCCTACCCTGCCACCTCCAGCTGCTGCTTGGGTGCCAGAGGTCTCAGGCCACCTGCTGAGGATCAGGCACCCACTCCCTCCACCCTGTGGGGATGCTCAGCCACCTCCCCGCGGAGGGAAGCGGGCGGCCCCACGGGGCTGAGGCAGGAAAAGGGTGGAGGCCAGGAAGAAGAGCTGGAGCAGCGCCGGAATTCCACAGGGAAGGGGCAGGCTGGAGGCGTCTGGAAGGAGAGTGTCACTAGCTGGGCTCCAGCCATCTGCTGAGGGCACAGAGTGTCCCCTCCCTGGCCAGGCCGCCCCAGGATACCCCCACCAGGACACAATCCACTCCGGAGGTACAGGGGAGCTGATCTGAGGTCTGAGGTGATCTGAGGTCCTCCAGGTGGCCCCAGCGGAGCCAACTCCTGCTTTCCAAGGCCCTGAGTGGACCTGCTGGGCACAGCCCACCAGCCAGCTCCTGGGGCCCCACCCCCACCCATGGCCTCACAATACAGAGCAATAGCTGCTCAGTTTCCTCTGGGGCTGCTACGTCTGCACCAGGACAGGCAGGACCAGCTGGGAGAAGGGCAGGCTTGCCCCCGTGTTGGCCTGGCACCCTCTGGTGGTGCTGTGATAAGGAGGTCGTTGGGATGGCCAGCAGAGGCCGTGGCAGCTGCAGTGCAAGGCTGCCAGTCCACGCCGCCCCGCCAGCTCCGGGATGTGGCCAGGGGAGGCAGACTGATGACTGCAGACCGCCGGCTGGGTCAGCGGCCACATTACGGCCTGGAGCTGGGAATGGAGGATCGATCAGGCTGACGGCTTTGAGAAAGCTGGCTCCCTGCCCAGCTGCCTGTGCTCGGGGCTACCGAGGGGCAGCACCCCAAGGTCCTACTGGAATGTCCCCACCGAGAGGGTCCACTCCAGTGTACGCTGCTGGGGTGCAGGATCCTGAAAGCCATGCCGGTGCCTCACCACTCCCTCTGGGCAGGGCAGAAGCCAGCTGGATCTGAGGGCCTCTGTTCCTGCTGAGCGCCCAAGCTGGCAGAGTGCTTTTCCGGGTTGCCTGTTGGACCAGGACCCAGAGAGCCCCCGAACTGTTAAGGGCTTGGGCAGAGACAGGGAGGGCCTGTGGGGACTGCCCCACCCTGAGCCCTCTCTGGAACAGGGCCAAGGACTAGGCTAGCCCCTGAGGAGGTGGCAGGAAGCCCCTGGGCTGGCCAGGCCTGAAGCTCTCCCAGCAAATCCGGTCCCCCCAACAGCAAACCACTGTGTAGCGTCTCCTCCCCCAGTCCGCAGGGCAGCCCAGAGGCCTCCCCCACATCCGGCCACCAACCATTGTTTCTGGGATGACCAAGGAAGGGACCGTGCCCATCTAACCCTTCTGCGGCCCTCCAGTGTGGCTAGCCCGTTCTTGTCCTGTCGTGGTTAAGTGGGGAAAGGCTCAGCCCTAAGGAACAAGGCAGAGCGCTGCAAACCTCAGACCACAGCGAGCAGGCCCGGGTCTGGTGGGCACCAGGGAAGGAGTGCTCGGGGTGCCTGCGAGGCTGGCCGGCCCCTCCCACCTGTCTGTGCCCTGCCGTCCTGACCGCCAGGAGCCCCGGATCCCGACCCCCTCCCGCCCTCTCAAACTCAGGAGCCAACAACTCAGCTCCATTCCAGCTCCGCCTCGCCCACCTCCGTGGGAACCTGCACGGAAATTCGCTAGGAAACGCGTCGGGACACGCGGGAGGCGGAGGCCAAGGTCGCCCCCGCCCGGATGGAAGCGCGACGCCACCAGCGCCGGCCCGGTGGCCCGGGAGACGCCGGAGGGGCTGGGGGACGGCCCCGGGGCTCCGGGTCGGGCGCAGAGGGCCGATTCCAGGCAACGGGGCCGCCCAACCCCCTTCCCCGGCCCACCCGCATTCGATGGCCATGGTCGGGGAAGGCGCGCAGCAACGCGTTCCGCCGTCCGGGCGCAGGCAGCCCCACCCGGCCACGCCCGCGTGGGCAGGGCGGCGAGCGGAACGCGTGGGAGAGGCGGGCGGCGCGGTCAGCACTCACCAAAGTACACGGTCTTGTCGCACTTGGGACACTTGGAGGCCATGGTCGGTGCACCCGGTCGGCCCGCGCCCTCCGCCCGCGCTCCTCTCCGCGCCGCCGCCCGGCCACGCCCGCCGCCCGCCGCCCGCCCCCCGCCCGCCATTGGCTCCGCGTCCTGGGCGGGGCCTCGGGACTCTGCCCCCCGAGGACCAGCCGCCGGGGTCGCCGCGGGCGGGGCGCACCTGCGGGGGTGGGGGAGTCGGGAGGCCGAGCCGGCGCCTTCCCGCTGGCTGGGAGGTTCCTTGACGAGCCCCCCCCGTTCCCGTGGCAACATCGAGGCTCCGCGCTGGGGCGCCCTCTCGCGAGCCGGCCCGGGTTCCGCGGAGCCTGCCCCGGCCTCCCGGGGACTGGCAGAGAAGGGTCCCGGTCTCTGTGCAGACCCACCCCCACTCCCGTCCGCCGCGCGGCGCCGCCTCCTTTTGTTGCTCAGTTTCCACAGCAACGACCGCTAGCGCGAAGAGTCCAGGTCTCGGCTAGCCAGGCGCCGCGGTCCTGTCTGTGGTGCTGAAGACGGGCCTCGGGCTTCCGGGAGGCGCTGCTAGTTCCGAAAACATCAAGGACAACGTGGAGGGAGACGGGAGGTGGTGGGAGGGGCGCTCGGGCGCGGAGGCCCCTTCCCGCGCCTCCCCCTCGCAGGGCTGCGGGCTGGCACCACCTGAGATCCCGGCACCAGAGCCCGGGCCGCACCTATCCACCCCGGGCCCAAGCGACCTACGCGCGGCAGGGCCAGGGACCTGGCGCTCACCCTGCCGACCTGCAGGCTCTCCTCCCAGCTCCCAGCTCTCCGGGACCTTGCCTGGCCGGCCCTCCCCACCTCTCGCCTCCTCCTGGCGTCCAGCAGGGCCACCCCGAGAGAGAGGGTACTTGGCACCCACCTTGGGCCCGCAGGCCCGCCTCCGAGCCTCTAGGCTCCACCTGGGCCCTGCGCCTGGGATACAAACGTTCCCCCAAACGGAAAGCCCTGAGGGCTAGGCCCAGTCCGGGCCCCTGACTGCGGACAGCGCCGCCCCACAGCCCACGTCTGCAGCGCCCTAACAAACGCGGAGGTCGGTTTCATCTCCCTGCGTGGCACACCTCGCTGGCCGAGGGCAGGCCGCTGGCCTCCAGGCCCCGGTGGGGCGTATTGTGTTGCACAGCCCCCAGAAGCCAGAGGTTATGGTGACCCTGTCTTCCTGGGCTCCCTGGGGGCCCCCGTTCTTCCTTAAACAGCCTGGGGCCACTGCCATTTCCATGGTGACAGCAGCCTGAAAAACACGCTCCTTCAACCCCGACTGACCAGCCTGACCAGCTTCCTCTGGGCACCGCTGGATGTGTGCCAGCCAAGGAGACAATGGGCAAGGCCCTTCACCCACAGCCTGCTCCTCACTCAGGCTGGATTCACAGCCACTGGGTACCACTGAGTATAGCCATCACTATACCCTATGGACTGTGCTTGGCCCAGGAACACTGGGGGCCTAAGCGTCACCCCCCCGCCCCTCCCCACAGAGGTTGGCAGGATGGACCTAAGAGAACGGGGGCTGGGCACAGGAGCCTTCTGCCAGGGGCCCTGACGGCACCAGCCCTAAGGGCAGACGGGGTCGTCCAAAGCACGGCAGCAGAGGCATGGGTCAGGGAAGGGGGCTGTCCACTCTCAGAAGCAGGGGCTCCCTGGTGCTAAGGGGTTATTCTGGGCTTGTATGAAGGGGCACGGTCGGAGAACACAGAGCAGTGGCTCTGGCCTCCGTCCCAAGGCCATGGGAGTGGACAGGCTGGGCGGTGAGAGGGGCAGACAGACTCCTAGTATGGGCAAGGGCTGAGTACAGGGGAAGCAGGCAGGGCCGCTGGCCAGGTCAGAGCCAGGCACAGGGCGGCTCCCCTGCCCCAGCAACACAGCGCCCTGCTGTCCAGTCCTGCTCTGCTTCAGGGGACCCAGGCTTGGGCCAGTGGCGGCCGGGGAGGCCCAAGCTGGGCAGGACTACGGGATACGGCACTGGCAGGACAGGTGGCTTGTCGAGAAGTCCCCAAGCAGCCTCCACTCCCGAGGCACGACCACCTGCCCGCTTGTGAGGGCCTCCCCCAAGCTGTGGGGACAACAGAGCTGGGCAATCTGCTCCGGGCCCCTCGCCACCCAGCCTGTGCCCAGCCACTAAGCTCAGCCCCTCAAGCAGCTGGAAGACAGACACAGGGGCAGGAACTTGGCCCCGCAGTAGGCACTGCAGCCACCACGGCAGAATGGGGGCGAGCATGGCACGGGGCGGGACTGGGGTCCCAGTCTCCTCAGAGCAAGCCTGAGCCTGCCCTTGCCCACACTGTGTCTCCAGGAAGACCAGGCCTGGGAGTCGGCGGAGGAGGGGATGGGGAGGAGGGAGGGCACCAGGCTGGCAGACCCAGGCCCCCCCTTCGTCAGACACCCCGTTTGAAAGGGGCCTCAGAGGCTTCCTCAAGGGCTGAGGGGCGACTGCTGAGCCAGGCAACACGGAGGAGGGCAGAGTGTGTCCTGCACCACGTCCCCGCGCCGCGGCTGTCATCCTGCTGGGTCCCAGCACAGGCTGGAGGAGGGAGCGGGCACTCCCTTATCTGTGTCCCGGGGCAGGAACAGAAGTGGCTTCTATTTTAGTCCGAGGTCTCCGCACATCCCAGGTGGCTGAGTGCGCTGCCTCCCAGAGGGGCCAGCTAGAGGGCAAAGCCTGGGGCCACAGGGGCCCAGACTCCTCTCCCGGCGGGTCCGCTCCGCACCTGTTCCTGTGCGTGTGCAGGGTTTCTGAGCAAGGCCTGGCGGTGAAGCCTCAGCGAGCTGGAGAAGGCTCCAGGTGTAGCCACAGGGACGCTTCTGCCAGCGCCTCACTCCGACTCTGTGGTGGCTGCAGGCTTTGCGCCGCTTTGGGTCAGTCTTCCTATGTAGTTCTGTCTGGCCTTGAGCTCGCGGCGTGGCCAGCTGGCGCCACACTTGCCTCAGCCCCTCCACGCCCGTGCTGGGCCTCCGGGTGCCCGGCGCGCCTGGCTGCCTGGGGCTGCCTTGGCTCGTGCAGCTCAGCTCCTCAGGGCCCGGAGGCCGCAGAGGGCCAGCAGCAGGGGCTCCGGGCGCGGCCCGGGACTGCCATGGGGGAAAGCACGCTGTCCCACCCGCCAAAGCAGGATCCGGGGCTGCGCTAGGGGCAGGGACAGCCCAAAGGTGGACGGGCGAGAACAGAGACACAGAGAAGGGCTGGCTGGGTTTTTTCCTTTTTATGAGATTTTTTTTCTTTGTTTTTGTTTAATATGAAAATTACTTGAAAAGACAAGGGGCCAACCCTGCCAGGCAGCCTGGCCACCACCAGCTGCACCAATCCTAACATTCCAGGTGTAAGTTACAGAGCTCAAGTTCATCTACAAAAAAAGTAATAAAAATAAAATTTAAAATGGCACCTTCAACAGAACACAACAGAAATCTCGGGCCTGGCCCCAGGCAAGAGCCCCACAGCGCGGGGGATGGGGCCGCTCCTCCTCTCTGCTCCAGCCGAAAAGTAAACACAAAGCTAAAAAACAGCTCCTTGGCGTTCCCGGAATAAGTTAGAGCACACTTCTTCCCCGACACCCACCGAAGGAGCGGTCTCTGCGCGGGAGGGCGGGAGGGGCACTACTGAAACGCAGGGCGCAGGGCAGGTGGGCAGCGCTGGCAGGGGAGGAGGCCACCCGGCCGTGCGGGCCTCGGAGCCATGGACACGGGGCTGGTGGAGGGCTGGGCGGGCCGGGGTAGTGGCCACCTAGTCTTCAATCACGATGGGCTCGTCGTTGACCGGCGCGGGCGGGGGCGGCCGCAGCGGGAGGGCCTGGCTCTGGCGCAGGGCGACGGGCTTGTAGGGCCGGCGGGCTGCACGCTTGGTCTCCGAGGACGAGAGGAGCTTGCGGATCTTCCTGCGAGCAGGAATGAGGCGCTGTGAGGCTGGACGGCGCCCGCCGGCCCTGCCTGTCCCCCCGGAGCCCAGCACGGCCTACCTGGTCTCCTCGGTAGCCATGTAGAACACATCATCCGGGGCATCAATCCAGTTCATCCGTCGTCGCTTGACAGGGGGCAGCGAGCCCCCGCGGATCAGACGCACTTTGGTGGGGTACGACTTTCCGTTGAGCAGGAGGTTCCGGCTTGGTCCCTGGAGTAGAGGGGGTGTGAGGCACCCTCTGGGCCTCCGGGTGGCACTTCACGCCCCAGGAGTGGTGCTTTAGGCAGCCAGGTCCAGGCCGACCCGTTCGCCCATCTGCAGCCAGCAGCCTTGGCTCGGGACAGGCAGGAACGAGGGCTCAGGGGGCTCAGCCCGAAACGGCTGGACTCGGAGCGGCCTCTGTGTCCCACCAGCCCCCCAGATGTTCCCAAGCGCAGGACAAGCTGCTGAATGCACTTGGTACCACGTGAGCTGTGCCACACTGCCCCGTCCCTCTTACCATGTGCCTGGTCTGTCCGTGGTTTGCTAGACCTGGTGAGAAAAGGACAGAAATGAGGCTGAGACAGGGGGGTGCCCGCCCTGTGCTACAGGTGGCCCTTGGTGGGCGCAGGGTGCGTCCTGTGGACGGGTGCAGGTGCTCGGCTCCCCTGCACGCCCCTAGTCAGACAGCTGTGGAGATGATGCCCAGCAGCTCAGTCTACAGGCACAAAGTTCCCCGGACCAAAGTAGGCTGTCCGCTGGCCTCTAAGGAACCAGGGCAGTGAATCCTAGCATGCACAGAAGCGGGCGCCACAGGGCACGGCTGCAAACCCAGCAGCACGCTCCAGGCTCCTGTGCAAGTGCTCATACCAAAACACAGAGCTGCCCACAGACTGGGCCAGTGCCGGTCACGGCCCCCAGGGCTGTGCTGACTGAGGGCCTGTGAGGAATGTCACGGGAGTGAGGCAGAGAGGTCATGTCTGAGTCCTTGGGCTCCCACCCCCACCCAGGAGCCCAGCTGGGCCCACCCAGCATCAGCACTGCCGCCCAGCCTGCCTGAGAGCAAGAGCCAGCGCTGGTCTCTAGAGGGCCTGAGCCAGAGAGGAGAGCACAGGTGCCTCGCCGGGGGCCTCCGCGTCCTCAAACACTGAGGTCTCCCGCTTCAGGGGAGAAACCTATGCAGGCCCCACTACCCCAACACGGGTGCTTCCACTTCCTCCACTGTACACCATCTTCAACAGAGGGTGCTCCCAGCCTCATGCACCCTGCTACCTACAGTGCAGACCGCCTCCAGTACCCTCCTCCACCAACACACCATTCTCCCCACTTCCTCCATCCTCACACCACCCCCAACACGGGTGCTCCCCACCCACCTGTCCCATATAACCTTCAACTCAGAGCGACCCTCACCCTCGTCTGCCACACAGGTGCTCTCCAGGGCCCAAAAGGGGCTGCCGTGCTAACCTGGCTCTTCCTGGCCAGCTGGCCTAGCTCTCGAAGGCCCCGGTGGGTGGCCTGAAGCTCCTGGGCAGAGACAGCCCGCTCAGGGGGCCCACAAAGCCCCCAGCCAGCCCTGCGACCAGGGAGGCCACCAGCACCAGAGCTACTTACCCAGGTAAGTGCCTGCCGGGGACGCGGCGGAGGGAGGAGACACAGGCTAGTGTTAGTGAGCAGCATGCACGGTGGGCAGCCCGGGCGGTGGGGACGAGCGGCAGATGGTATGGGGCAGCAGTTAGTGCATTAAGGTCCCAACGGTGCAGGCGGCCGGCCCCTGGCCTGAGCTCACACCTGCCCAGGTCCAACGTCCCCAGGCCTGGCCTCCCTCCACAGCCCCCGGAAGCTGCAGGCCGCTCAGACTGGGGCCCGCTCCACCCAGCCAGGCCAGGCCCTCAGCCCCTGAAGACTTACACAGCCTTCCGCAGCCCCCTTCTGACCTGGGCGGCGCTCTACACAGGCACCTGGCGCACACCCCACAAGGACAGGCAGGGGCCACGTCCGGTGTCGCTCGCTACAGGACATACCTCACAGACCAAACGCTGGGACTAAAGGACGTGGGTTTTGAAAAATTCAACACGAATAAATGGACCTTTAACTTGTTTGTCTACAGCTTTTTACAAAACAAAAAAGACCAGCTACTGAGAACCTACTTCTGCATCTGGAAGCTCTGAGGGCTTGGGGAAGTCCTTCCTGTTGTAGGGGACGGCAGCGGGGAGAGGGGCCCGGGCAGCCGGAGCTCACCCTGCCACCGGGGCTGGAGCGGCCCCCCAGGGACATCTGGAGGGTTCCCAAGGAGACGCGGCCTCCGGGCCCTGCCGGCTCACTCGGTCACTGCCGTGGCCAGAAGCCAGGGCGCCAGGGAGACCCGTTCGGCTGACCCTGGTGCTACAGGGCTGCACAGAAAAACTGGGTCTGGGCATCCGTGGGACTCAAACAGTCTCCCCGTGCCACCATGCCACAACACCAGATTCGCCCAATACCACACCTCTTCCAGAGAGGTCGGGAGTGCGGTGCTGGCCCCCAGGCAAGGCGTCAGAGGGACGGCGGCGGACCGCACACCCGGGAAGCCACCGCCCCCTGCGGACGCCCCACTCATCTCTGCTGTCCCCACCGGCAGGGTGTGCGCAGGGCCGCAGGCAGCACAGGTGGCCTCGCAGGCGAGGCTGGGGCATGCGGGCAAGTCACAGCACAGCGGCGGGGGCACCAGGGCCACGCAGGCAAGGACAGTCCACCAAGAGGGCCTGAGCCGGGAGGGGCTGTCGGCCAGAGTCCCAGGCCCGTGGGTGTTCTGCCACATGTCAAGGGCAGCGCACGGGAGTGTGTGGCCACACAGCTCATGTGGACTGCCCCTGGATGCGCCCCAGGCTGCCCGCCACGCGAGCAGACAGCACACACAGGCATCACGACGGGGCTTGGCCACAGCACCACCAGTGGCCGCCCAGGCCTTACCCCTACTGGGCATCAAGAGGCGCTTCTTCATGTTGCCTGGCAGCGCCAAGTCCCGGGAGAAAGAGGAGAAAAAACATGGTCAATAGGAGCCAGACAAGACCGGGCTGTGAGAGCAGAGGGCCAGGAGGCCGTGGGCCAGGAGACCCTGTCTGGCCTCTGTGCCAGCACGGGCATCCACTGGACTCACCGTCCACACCATTGTGCTGCTCGTAGCTCCGCTTGCCCAGGATGGTGGGGGAGCCATTGTTGATGACAGGGGCCGACTTGGCAGGGGTCAGGCTGCTGAGCACACTGGAGGTGCTCTTCACGGGGTCAGGCTTTGGGGGGCGAGGGTGAGTCTCTGCGGAAACAGCAAGGGAAAGCCGTCAGCTGGCAGGTCCAGAGATGGCTGCCCACCTACCCCACAAGGCCCATCCTGCCTCCAGGAGCCCAGCTAGGCCAAAAGGACACTCGCTCTGCAGAGCCCAGATGCTGAGACCGAGGTTCAGAATGCCTGCTGTGGAGGGAAACAGGCACCTCCGTGGGGCAGCGACCGGGCAGGGCTGATCTGCTGCCTGACAGCCTGCCGGGTAGGGAGGAACAGTGCCAGGACCCAGATACAGCTGTGAGCACAGCAGGCCCATCAGCTGGCTCCACAGCCAGACCACCGGAGCTGAGGCAGAGGCTGGCTGCCAGCCGGATGCCAAGGATAGGGGTGAGGCTGGCCCCGGGACCGAGGACCGCTGTGGGTAGGGGCCAGTGCCAAAGCCACTTGTGTCCATGCGGAGTACACTTAGGTCACGGTTCTGGAATGTCCTTCCTGGACAGTTACCTCCACTCAGCCCAGTGCTCTGGCGAGACTCCTGTCCTGGGCATCTGGCCCAGCCCCCAGAGCGCACCACGTCCGGCTGGTGTCTCAGTGTCCCTGTGAGGGCCTTACGGGTCCCCCCGCGGGCAGCAAGTGGCTGGGCGAGGCGCTGGGGCAGCGTGGGCTCTGGTGTATCTGCCTGAGCCTGGCGTGAGGCAGGGCACCGGAAGGGCAGCCCTAGGGACTAGTCCCTGTGTACAGAGAAGCTGTGGGACCGCACAGCTGAGTGGCCCTTGCTTACCAAGATACCGGAGCACAGTTTCCAGGGGCTTCCGTACCACCTGCTTCAGCACCAGCGGGCTCTGGGAAGCTTCGGGCAGCCGGGCTGTGCCTGCGGGGAACCAGAGGGCAATGGGCAGGCCCCTGGGAGCCAGGCCCACACTGCACCTGACTCAGCGGAAATCGGTCACTCTGAGGGACATGGGTTACGCCGCCCCCTCCTCCTCACAGCGGACACTCACACTCAGCCTTGATGGCCGCGCTGTTGATGGGCATGTAGGGATGACGGGCAGCATGCCAGGGGCGCAGGATCTCACGGCACAGGCGCCGGGCGATCCGCGTCAGCTTCGTGGTATGCAGGTAGAAGGCCTGCCGTGTCTTCATGGCGAACTTGGGGCTCCCGCTGCTCCGGGCTGGGATGCCATGAGGACTCTGCGGAAGGGGGCGCACCGCCCAGACACAGCGCCATGACCGGGGGCCGGGGAACCAGGGCCAGCACTCAGTGGGAGGGCAGGTGCGTCTCACTTACCATGTTATTGCGGTTTGGTCCTGGCCTCTCTCCATCTAACCGGGTTGGCATTTTCAAGCCACCATATTTCTTCCAATATGTCCAACAAGAAGCGCAGAGGCGACACTGCATGTTAGGGGGACCCCAAGAATACCACTGGTAAGACTGTGTGGCTACGGACAACAAAGTTGGAAATAGACGGATTCTTAAGCAGAACCAACGGTGCAGAGAGCATTCCACAGTGTCCTCCCCGTCCCATCCCCCAGCCCGGGCAGGACCAAGATCCCCCACGCGGCCCTAGGGGACCCGCACCCCCAGAGACCCGCCCACCCGGACCGCCCACAGCAGCAGCCCTGTCACAGGCAGGCCCCCAGGCCAGGCCGCAGGCTCCTCTGCTCACGGCAGGGGTGCCCGCGGCCCTGCTGCCCCGGGGCAGAGGCTGGCCAGGCACTTACTGTAACAGCTCTCGCAGGCCCGGCCGGCCCCAGGGCTCTGGCCCGGTGCCCCGGTGCCATTCACCACGCTGGCCTTAACACTGTTGACGCTGCTGATCTGGTTCGGGTTTGGCTTGTTGCTGAAAAGGGGGCGGGTGGGTCACAGCAGGCTGGCAGGGCCATTTACTCAGACTAACATCCCTGGCCCTGCCTTGCACACCTGGAGAAGTGGCCACCACGAAGCAGGACTTGTTCTCCGTGCCCAACATGCCAAGTGCCAGACCCAGCTTGAACACAAAGCCACCCAGGCTGGGACCCTGATCTCCCCTCTCCGACCAACCGGCAGGCCTATACCCAGAGCAAGGCCCCAGGTGCCGCCCCGCCCCGGGCCACCCAGACCCTCAGCCAGGGCGATGCAGGAGCCTCAGCTCGCGAGAGGACCCAGTGGATGCCAGGCTGTGCCCACACCCCACCTTGCCAGCCAAGACACAGGGGAAGGACTTACTAGTTGGGAATATAAACTTGCTTTAACTTGCTCTCTGCTTCAGCCGCTTTCAAGCGTTTCTTAAGACAAAACAGAGGGTCGGAGAGGTCGGCAGGCGGCTGTGGCCCAGCTCGGCGGCGGGGGAGGACCGCTGCCGTCTCTAGCGCCGCCTCCTCCCGGAAGACTCCCGTGAGAAGTCCTCCCGAAATCCTCCCAGAACCCGAGACGAAGGAGCGGCCACGGCCCGTCACGCGGGCTCCAGCGGCGCTGCCTCCGGCCCCGCTCCGCCGTCCCCGGGCACCGGGCGGGGCAGCCTCACCTGCTGGACGTATCTGTCGGTGGTCTTCCACATGTAGTAGTACTCGATGATGCTGGTGAGCGACTTCCAGGGGAGCTGGGGAGGGAGGGCGCGTCACGGGGGCAGGGCGAGCGCCCCGGACGGGCTACAGAGGGGTGGCGGAGACAGCAGTGCGGGGTGTGGTGGCTGGGCTCCTACCAGCTTGGCACGAGGAAGCAGGGCTCCCTCAAGGTGAGCGCGAAACACGGCGATCTCAGGGAAGTCCCAGAAAACCCAAGAAAACGTCTCAGCTTCATCAGCCCCCAAAGTGGACTAGAATTTGACTCTCTGGGAAGCACCGGAGCACAGCCTTGAGGGCTGCCGAGGCCTGCGGCCACCGTGGAGGAGCAGAGGAGCGGCCTCCGCCGTGTGCTCACCGCCCTCTCCACCTGCGACCCGGGGTCCCTAACCACTGGGGCCTGGATCTCGGACTGCAGCCTCCAGAGCCCTGGGTCCTCAGCTTCTCTTCATTCCGTCACCCGTCTGTGGAAGTCCTACGCAGCAGCCAGGAGACCAGACAGGCCAGAAGCTGCTCAGAGGTTAGGGTTCCCTCCATTTCAAGCACATCTCAAGAGCTGCTGGCCATCCTGGCTGGCTCCGTGTCCTCACACCTCTTTCCTGCGGCTTTCTTCCACAGCCTCCCCCTCGCTCAAGTTCTTAGCTTCACTGTTTGAGACACAGCAGGGTCAGAAGCTATGCAACACGGATCATGACCCTAGGCATCTTGGGTCTGTTGTCTTTTGAAACAGGGTCTCCCTTAGTAGTTCAGGCTGGGCCAGAGCTCACTATGGAGCCCAGGCAAGCCTTGAACTCAGCAGTCCTCCTGCCTCTGCCTCCCGAGTGCTGGGATGACAGGCGCGAGCCGCCACGCCCGGCTCCTTCATTTATTTTTTGGTCAAGTTACACATCTCTCTTCCTGGCAGAAGCCACTGACTGTGGGCTGGTCAGGAAGCAGCGAGTGTCCTTTCTCAGCAGTCCTCGCTCTGCTGGCCACTGTGGCCAGGACGCCCAGCTCACCCGCGCAGCCGGGCCCCACAGGCTTCTACCCCAGCCCTCTTGGCTCGTCAGCGCTCTTCTCCCTCATCTCTGCCACCCTAGCGGGGCCTGTTAGCGCTCCCTTCCGCTCCTAGCTGGGCAGGAGAGGTCCTCCTCAGAGTGGGTGATCTAGCTGCCCGTCACCCGGAGACAGGCTCTTCCTCTGAGTGGCCTGTCGGGCTTTGCCACAGTGATGGGGTTGTTCTTTCAGATGGATTTAAGTGTATTCAGTCCTTGGAGGCACTCAGGGGTGTGGTTCCAGAGGCCACAGAGGGCAGAGTAAGAGTAACATAAAACAAATTCAAGGTGGAGAGGGTGCGGCCCTGGTGAGGGCCTGGGGGACCTCGCCATGCGCTGTTCCTGCTAGGCAGGGACGGGAGGGGGCAGGATGAGGTGCCAGGCCCCAGCTGGGATGGCTACTTAGGGTTCCAGGTTCCCTGGAGTGCTCCCTACAGCCCACAAGGACGTGGGCTCAGCTGGCCGCTCTGTCCCGGCTCGTGGCACTTACAAAATCTTGCTGAATGTCTGTGAAATCCTTCCCGTATTTTTCCAGGGCTTCCTCAAACAGGTTGGCCTCGGATGCGGACCACTCCTCCATCTCATCCCTGCAGAGCACCGGCCCGCCCTGTGGCACAAGGGCTGCGATGGCCTTGGAGATGTCGTAGATGTTCTTGTGCAGCGTGTCCATCGCGTGGAACTACAGCAGAACAGCAGAGTCACCCGGGCCCGTGCGGCCCCCGGCCCCGGGCAGCCCCGTTCCCAAACCCTCCCCACAGACTGGAGGATCCTAGCAAGGCAGGGAGGCGGCAGAAGCCCACTCACCAGGGTGATGTCTCGGGAGGCCGCGGCAGCGCTCATGTGCAGGCTGGGCTGCCGCACTGAGCTGCTGCAATCCAGGGCCCGTGCAAAGGTGCCCACAGAGCTGGGCAGGAGGAGAGAGACTGACTGTCAGAGCAGGGGGCCGGGTCCCGGGCGGGTCAGGGGCCTGCGGGACTCTACACCCAGGAGCCTGGGAAGCTACAAGGGCAGCTTGGTCAGTGGGGCGGCACAGTACTGCACACAGCGCATGTGTCCAGGGACAGAAAACCGGAACTTGTCTGCCCGTGAGGCTGGGGGACTGTTCACTTCCTTAGCTGCCTGAGCTTGGGGACCGAGACACCAAGCCCCTGCGGGACAGGCAGCCAGCCCTTCTGCGCAGCTTCCGCTGAGGTTTCCTAACTGTAGCTGTCTGCCCTGGCCCCAAGCCTTTCCTTTCTTTCAGTACCTCCCGTCCTCGCTCTAGCAGGCCTGGAGTGGCAACTCCACAGCAGGCGCCAGCCCGGCCCGGGAAGAGCTCACAGGGAGGACACAGCCAGGCTCTCAGAGCCGCGCTTGCCCTGGTCGCCTAGCATCCACGCCCAGAGCAAGGTACACACCGGCGGTGGCCTCGCCGCTGGGCGGGCAGGAGCCGGGCACAGCTTCCTGCCCGAACGGGAGAACCGAGACCACGTCCTCAGCATCCGCCTGGGCTCCGGCTCCCGGACAAGCGCCTTGCTACGCGCCCCGCCGGGCGGCACTCACCGGGCCACCACGAGGAACTGGTCAATCTGCTTGTCCACAAGCGGGTTGTGCGCCTCCCACACCTTGGTCTCCAGTTTGGACTGGTCGCGGCCATCCTCCTCCCCTATTCAGAGTAAGGGCGGTGTGGGAAGGGCGGAGCAGGCTGCCCGAGGACCCTAGAAGGCCATTCTGAGCCACACTCTGTCTGCTGCCCAGATCCCACACAGCCCCTGCCTCCCGGAGCTGGAAGTGCAGGGCCAGCGGCGTGACCCAGGCTCCAGACACGCCCACAAATGCACGTGCGCCCTGCACCCGGGGCTGGGCGCGACCCCCTGCGCACAGGGGCAGGAGCGAGGGCCCGTGGGCTCTCAGAGCTGCCATCCAAAGGGCCAGAGAAACGCTCATCTTCTCTTGATTTTGAGAAACCGCAGATTCACATGCAGCCGTGACAAGCAGCAAACCCCATGTGACTTCGACCAGCACCCTCAGTGTACATGTCCTGCCAAGGCCGCCAGGGACTATCCCAGGACAGCAGGGACAGTGCGGCCAATGTGCACCCCTCAGCCCCAGAACAGCCACACTAACTCTGCCCAGAAGAGGCCCGAGGAGAGCTCATGTCCTAAACCGCCCCCACCTGACTCTGGATAGGCCCCCAGGGGAAACAAATCCCACAGTCGGCCTTTGTCCAGCTCTTCTGGGCACTGCATCCCAATCCAGCCATATCAAGCTTCACGCTCCGCAGATCTAATCCGCGCCTGCTCGCCCTCAGCAGCAACGCGCCTCGAGACCGAGGACAGCCTTAGTGCAGGGCCCTCTGGGGCCCCTGCAGGCAATGTTCCGGGCGGAAGCCAAGCTAGAGGTCTCCAGCGAACATCTGACCCTGCGCAGGACCAGCATCTCCTGAGCCCTGCCTCAAGGAACGGGCGGCCTCAACGATGTGTCCAGTCAGTGGTCAACAATGGAGTCCTAGAAGGGAATCCTGGGACTCAGATGTTTGCAGTGAAGCCAGGAAGACTAAATGCTCAAATCTGTGGCCAATGCTGTTGAACGCTTGACCCCGGGGCTGTTTCCAGGCTGTGTGGGGTGAACCGGCAGGAGTTTCAGGGCTGGGGGCAGATCTCTTTCCTGGCATAGACTGAGCTGAAGCCATTCTGCTGGGGCCAAGATGTGCCAAAGAAGCTGGGGTCCATCTCCTAGCATCCTAGGTTCTCAGGTTAGCATGCTGCAAACCACGCCCCAAGCTATCTTCTTTAAAATTTCAAATTTATCAAAGCCAAGTAGGCAATTTCATGTCACTTAAAGAGGACATCAAGCCAGGTGAGGCAGTGCACACCTGGAATCCCACCACTCTGAGAGACTGAGGCAGATGAATCATAAAGTTCCAGCCCAACCTGGGCAACTGAGCGAGACCCTGTCTCAAAATAGAAAATAAGAATCTAACAACAGGATTGGAGATATAGTTCAATGAGAAAGACGCAAATTCACTCCCCAATACTACAAAAACAAAGTGAAACGGAACCAGCTGGTGAGGCCACCTTGCAGCAGAGGCCCGCCACAAGCAGCGGGTCGCAAAGCGGGGAGGCCAGGCGGGAGGCGGTGGGGCCCACACCGAGTCCCCTCCTGCCTCATCCTCTGCAGTGACACAGGCCCGGCCGGCCCTGCTCCTCCTCCTACTGCCCCCATCTCCGCTGAGCAGTCTGGCACCCTGGACTCGGGGGACAGGTGCTCCTGGTGAAGGCTCCGCCCTCAAGATCTCCCTACCTCTGTGCTTCTTACACGGCAGACTGTGAGGCATCTAGGGCAGCCTGCAGGGCCACTTGGCCAGCCCTGTTCACTATGAAGATGTCCCAGAGGCCAGGCGTGGGGCGACGGCAAGCCCCTCCCGGCTCACCTGCCCCGCACAGCTGCCTTGAAGGTACCGGCCCTCACTGGACCCCCCAGACAAAACAGACAGAGATGGATAGAAGCCAACAGGGAAAGGACTGGACACACACAGTGAAGACGGGACCGTGTGACCGCGGTCAGTGTGAGACACACACCCAGAGCACACTGGACCTTGGGTTTGATCCCCAGCACACACAAACAGAAATCTAACAGCTCAGAGAGATTGGGCACAACATGCACAGGACCAGGAGGCTATAAAATAAAGAAAAAGAGCCAGATATTTGAGAAGAGCACTTAGAGAAAGGTAACACCGGACAGCACTAGGTGACTAAGTTGAGAAGTAAAGTGTGTCCTGAATAAGCTGAGGGGTCTGCGCTGCCCTCAGCGGTCCCACCAGGGCCCCCAGAGCGGGGGGCACCCTGCAGTCCGCCCTGGGCTTCAGCACTGGTTACCTGGAGATCCAGAAAGGGGGCAGGAGAAAGCCCTCGGCCTCAGGGCTCCCGCCGAGGCAGAGAAGAACAGGAGCCCCTCGGGGCCCGGGAACCGGCCTGTCAGTGAGGGAGCCGAGGACCCAGGACGTGCCATGGCTGGCACTGACCCTCCAACACTCAGGACCCCACCGGAGAGCTGCTGTGGGGCTGGGGATTTAGCTCAAGTGGTACCGCGCCTACCCTGGAAGCACAAGGGCCCGAGTTCAATCCCCGGTACCGCAAAAACAAACAAACAAAAAAAGAGCTGCTGTGATCTCCGCTGTCCAAAAGAGGGATGGATCCAAGGGACAGGGCTGGCAGGACGGGCTGGCTCGCCTGCAGCAGGCCCCACAGGAGTGGAGAAGCCAGTGTGCACCGACCACTGCAGCCAGAGGCGCAGAGGCCTGCGGCCACTCGGGAGACTGGTGCAGCCCAAAAGCTGCGGCCACTGTGCAGGGCAGGCGGCCGCACGGCCGGGTCTTCAGGAGCAGGGACTGTGTGAAGCACCAGGACTGACGGTGGCTGGGGAGTGAAGGCAGCAGGCTGGAGCTGGACCGGCTCGTGTCTGCTCAGAAGCAGAGCGCACAACGGCTAAAGTTCTGCTGCTTGGACACGTTCCTAATTTTGGTCCAAGGGCCCGAAGCCAGACCCAAGACTCCATTTACCAGTGCACCCAGGGACAGCAGCCTGCCCGGCCGGGGACCTGCCTGCCCAAGCCCAAGATGCCCAAGAACACGGCAACCTGGAGAGCCTTCTGCGTGCACAGACGCTGCAGGACAGCCTGCGTGCCAATGCGCATACCAAGGGGTCCTCAGAACCTTGAGCCCCACGGGGCTGATGAGCACCTGCACGGGACACTCAAGCCATACCCGACATCATGGGGCAGAGCCAGGCCCTGGCAGCCCGCCTGTAAACGGAGGGTACATCTCCAGCAAAGAAGGAAGGGGTGAGGTACGCGCCCACTTCCGCTGGACTCAAGGATCCAAGAAGGACAGGGACAGCACTGGCCCCGCCTCCGGCAGGACTCGTACACAAACAGGTTAGTGGTTACTCTGAACAGGGAGACTGAAGAGAGTATCGGGAAATGGAGAGACATCCCTTGTTCCTGGGTAGGAAGAACCAATACTGTCAAAATGGCCAACTTATACTTCCCAAATTACTATGTAGATTTGATGCAATCCCTATTGAAATTCCAACAGCATATTTTACAGATCTTGAGAAAATAATCCAAAACTTCCTCTGGAACCACAAGAGGTTCCAGATGACAAATAACAAAAGCAATCCTAAGTGAAATATCCAAAGGGAATTTGGTGTGGGAACGTAATGAGGGGAAAGAATAAATATGATTCAGAAAGAAAATGAAAGAGCATGTATATAAGGGGTGGGGGTTGTGGGTGGGTAAGAATGTGGGTAAAATGAGAATTAACTTGTGTCATATACTAGTACAAATTCCCCAATGTTGTTTGTAATTGTGAGCTGTATATAAAATGTACCAATAAAGAATTCAATTTTTAAAAAAAGGCAATCCTACACAACAAGGACATGGCAGGCGGTATTACAATCCCCAAATAAAACTATACTACAAAGCCACTGTGATAAAAACAGCATGGTACTGGCAACGAAACAGACCTAAGGATCAGTGGAAGAGATTAAAAGATGCAGAAACTTCAGATATACCAAGCCACCACAACTTTGACAAAGGAGCCAAACACCCTCAATGGAGGAAAGATATCCTCTTTAACAAATGGGCTGGGGCCAGGGATTTAGCTCGGTGCTTCAGCATCTGCCTGGCAAGTGCAAGGTCCCAAGTGTGATCTTCAGTAACTACATGCCACAGTGCCAGGCGTGGTGGCTCACATCTGTAATCCCAGCACTCAGGGGGCAGAGGCAGGGGAAGGCTGTGAGAAAGACCCTGTCTCAAAAAACTAAAAAACAAAACAAAAGATGGCTTGGAAAACTGAATTTCAGTCTGTCAAAGATTAAAGCTAGACCTGCATCTTTCACAATGCACTAAACTAAAATCAAAGTGGATTATAGACCTAAAATATTAAAACAAACTCTAAACCTGCTGGAAGATAGATTAGGTAGAACTCTTGGAGACAATGGCATAGGGAAAGACTTCATGAACAAAACCTCAGCAGCACAGGAAATAGCAGAAAAGAATCAACAACTGGGATTTCATCTTATTAAAAAGCTTCTGCACAGCAAGAGAAACTGCTAACAGAAAAGACAACCCACGATATGGGAAAAAAATTTTATCAACTGCCCCCCAAATTTAAAGACCCAATTCAAAAATATACATCTGAAATGAACAGTTTTTCAGATGAAGTAAAGGCAGGAAAGAAACATATGAAGAAATGTTCAACATTGCTGGTTGTTAGAAAGATGCAGATGAAAGGAATACTAAGATTCCATCTCACTCCACAAAGAATGGCTGCTATCAAGAAACCAACCGACAACAAACGCTGGCGAGGCTGAAGGAAGGAACCTTCCTCCACTGTTGGTGAGAATGTAGACTGGTGGAACCACTGCAGAGATTCCTCAAAAAGCTGTGATTAGAGGGCCCATTCGACCCTGCTATTTTCCTGGTAGGTATATACATGAAAGAATTAAAAGCATCATATCACAGAGAATATGTACACCCACATTTATAGCAGCTCAATTTGTTGGGGTTTTTTTTGTTTTGTTTTGTTTTTTGCGGTACTGGGGATTGAACTTAGGTGCTCATGCTTCCAAAGTAGGTATGGTACCATGTGAGCTAAATCCCCGGCCCTTCAATTTGTAATAGCTAAATCTTAGAAACAACCCAAATGTCCATCATTTGGAGACTGGATAAAAAGAGTGGTGTTTTTCTTTTTTTAATAAAATGGAGTATTATTGTAAATAATGATAGAGTCATTTATACTCAAAAGGATGCAGCTTCAGGACATACTCATAAGTGAAATACATAAACAGGACACTGATACGTAAATACCATATCGTTGCTTCTCTACTATGAGAAACTTAAGGTGTAAATGAGTTCCAAAATGTGACAGGTACTGTGAAAAGAAAAAGGAATGTTCAAAGGAAAAAGGAAAAGGGGGTGGTAGGGGAAAGTAAAGAAGGGAAAGAAAAAAAATCTCCTGGTAAAAACAAAAAAATGGAAACTATGCTTATGCATATCAGGGTGGGGGTTGTAGGGAGGGCAGGGGATTGGGAAAAATGAGAATCAAGATGCGTCATGTACACGTACAAGTTCTCAGTGTTGAATATGATCATTTTATATATATATGTATATGTGTATCTATATGTATATATATAAAATATACCAATAAAATCAGTTAAAAGATAAATTTTTAAAATCCCAGTGGATTCTCACCAAATAAAATTTTCAGAGGGAAAAGAAGTTTAAGGGTCACAAGAGCTGTCAAAAGGAAACAAAATGAACCCACTGATTAGCAATGGCCCGACTGACACGGTGGCGCTGGCGTTCTGGGTTTGCTGCCCTGATCCTTCCTGGCTACGGACAGGCAGGGAACAGAGGACGGCACGGCCTGGTGCAGCTGTCAGGTTTCTCACACACCTGCACCCCCCCCTGCGGGGCTTCCCTCCTGGTGGGCGTCCCAGTCTCCTCCCCACAGCAGCGTCACCCTCAGCAGACCTGCCACAGCCCCCAGTCTGCACCCCACCTTCCTTCAACAGGTCAGTGATGTCAGCCTGGTACCGGTTGCCCACTCGAATCTCCCCTTTATCAGCCAGGAGAGTCTTCTGCTGGGGGTCGTAGACTAAAGAATAGAAGAAGAAATCCTGAAAAACAGCACACAAGACAGATGCCAGATGAGTCCTCAGCCCCAGGACCTGGGCAGAGGGTGACACAGCAGGAGGAGAAGTACAGTGTGTGAGCAGGAGGCTTCCCGAGACTGCCACCAGGACGCCCTTCTGCCCAGAGCTGAGAAGGACCCGGGAAGAGCCCAGCAGATCCCACGGCCAGCTTGGGAAAGCCGGGCCAGAGCCACTGCCCTTCTGTCCACAGCAACAATTTGGAAATTCAATTTATACACAAGTGTGTGAGAGTTACAAAACTACAAGGCTCCTGGAAAGGCACCCGGCAGACGTGCGACACTAGCCAGGGTGGCCGTGCTCTCAGTGCACAACTTCTCTCGAGGAATCAGGGTGTGCGGCCACCTCGCGTCTCGGGCCAGATCCCCCTGGGCTGTAACTCGCCGCCGTAACAACCTCTTCTTACTCCCCCACATCCTGAGCTTTACCCCCAGCCATACTCCTTGGAAAGGGTCCTGAGCGAGTGCGTCTTGAAGAGCGCGCCTTGGCCTATGCCAGCCCTGCTGTGGTACTCAAGTTTCTCCCGACTTCAAGCTTCCCACCTGCCTCTCTCAACTCCTGGCTGCTTTCCAAGCCTTGCTCTGATGCCAGCTTCCATTTTCAAACCAACTACTCTTCCCTTGTGGCTGAACTTGGATGTTCCCACAGCATGCCACATAAATCCTGGGCACAAGAGCGGTGCTGAGGAACTGGCCAGCCAGAGGCAGGAGAGCCTGCCTGGATCCCCTCTACAATGTGTGATCAAGCGGACGGCTTCTACAGTACCTTCTCTGCTGGCTTCTGCTCCAAGCTCTGTGACTGCCTGACAGGCTTGTTCATGGGGACATCAGGGCCATCACAGGCCCGGACAGGCACGCCTAACCCAGGCTGTGGGCTCTATACCTGCCAGGTCTTCCAGTGTTCTTGCCCTGAGCCCTGAGGTCTCACGAAGCAGGGCTGTCCCAGGCACGTGGCGGGTTCGAGTGCCCAGCAAGCAGAAGCAGCAGGGCAGCCCGGTTTGTTCATGGCTTGAAACCTGTACTTCCTCACAGGAAGCAGGAACAGGCACCAAAGGACCACCAAGCCCAGGAGACAAACCTGCTCATTCCTGCGCCCAGGCACCCTTCGGACCACACACATCCCCAACAGAGCTGACGGAGCCCCGTCCACTGTCCGGCTCTCCTGGCCTACCCAGCCCCAGGAATCCTGACATGCCCACCAGGTTCACATGGCTTCCTGAGTACTGGCTTATCACAACTTGGTTATGGTATCTGGAGGCACCACTCCCCAACGCACAGAGTCCCTACTGCCTTCGGACGAGGGATTTAGCTCGGTGGTTCCGGTGTCTCCCTTGCAAACACCAGGTCCCGAGTTAAATCTCCAGTAGCCATATACCACAATGCCAAGCATGGTGACTAACGCCCAGCAGCACAATCAGTACCACTCACCACAGTGCCGGGCGTGGTGGCTCACACCTGTAATCCCAACACTTGGGAAGCAGAGGCGGGAGGATGGCTGTGAGTTCAGGCTTGCCTGGGCTACATACTGAGCGCAGGGCAGGCCTGAAGTACAAAGCAAGACCCTGTCTCAAACCAAACCAAACCAAAAGAATCACCTCCTTCAAACACCAACAGTGGCCAGGGCCTGTGCTCAGTCAGCCGGCAGGTTACCTTGGCCCAGGGGCAGGTACGGCCGGCCAAGTTCTGACCATTCTCTACGCGATACCCATCAACCCCTTACAAGGAGCCAGCTGGGGGAGGCCTGGGGGGCCACAGACCCCGTCCCTGGAGTCCTGGGTGGGGCCTCACCACATGGGTCAGCTGGGAGCAGTGGGCCCCAGAACGCCCAGAGGTACCCACTGGGTTGCATCCCCTGCTTCCCTGCTGTGAGTGCAGAGAGGGCCAGACCCAACGAGGAGGAGCAGATGCTTGGCGTGGGCTGGCCTCACCTCGCGCTCCAGGTAGGACTTGAGCGACTCCGTCTCATTGAGCAGGGTGACACTGCACTTGCCCCTGGAAGAGAAGATCACACAGGTGGAGGAGCGACAGGCAGGGAGGCCGGGGAGAGGGGCGCGGGAGCTACCTGATGTGAGTGGCGGGCAGGGACTCCAGCTGCCGGGACAGGAAGAGCTCCCGGTGCCGCAGCTGGTGCTTCAGCTTCTCAGGCAGGTCCACCATCTCGGGGTTCTCCACCTCCTCCTCCACCTCCCCTGGAGGACAGAGTGTCCGTGAGGGGCCTGTGAGCGTCTGTGAGCAGGCGATGCTGCCCAGGCCCGCTGCACAAGCCCGGGCCTAGGAGGGCGCCTCCCTGTCTGGCAGGTCCCTACTCAGAGGCCCTCTAGAGAAGCAGGCCTCAGGCGTCGGGGGAAGGGAAGAAGGCGTGACGTCCGCAGCCTGCCTCAGAGCTGTGGCCAGAGAAAGGAAGGAATCCGGAGCAACTAGCGTCCAGGGTGGGAGGGCGGGTGGATATCAGGGGGACGGCCCCTGGCCAGCTGCAGGCCAATACGGGGGACCCCTTCCTCGGCCGGGCCAGCAGGGCGCACAGGGACGGGCATGCGGGCAGCCCGTCAGGCTATGTCCCTCGGCACGCCGCCCGCCCCAGCCCCAGGACAGACACCAGGACGGCCTCCTCGCAGAGGTCGGCTCTTACCTTCCTCGCCGGTGTCCGCCCCTGGTCCGGCTTTAGAGCAGACTGACAGGGCTACATAACAGATAGACAGCGCCGGATGGCAGGTTAGCGCCAGCGCCGGCTGCGTGCTCCCTGCCCAGGGCCCGGACCGAGGAGACACGGGGGCCACAGGCCTCCCGGTGGGGACAAAGGCCACCCGGCTGAAGACCACCCAGGCCTCGGCGCCCCACCCAGCCGACCTCGGCGCCCACGGACTCCCTGTCCCCAGGTGGACTGCTCCAGCCCGACCCGGAAGCCAGGAGCCAGCTTGTCCCTCACGAGAAAGGACAGGAGAAGACGGCAGGCCGAGGGGGGCCTGTCCAGCCAGCAGCAGGGCTCGACACCCCACGGCACTGGCCAGCAGCAGGCCCAGGGCCTCGGCCAGCATCTCCAGTGCCTGGCTGCCACCCTACCCTAAGCTAAAGGAAAACACCTGGGAGTGCACGTTTGTAATTCCAGCTGCCCCAGAGGCTGAGACAGGATTCCAAGTCCAAGGTAACCTGGGCAATTAGAGCAAAGCTTATTCCAGTGCACCCCCCAATACTCTCTGGCGTGTCTCGGCCCCCCCAAATGGGTGGGGGATGCAGTTTGTTCTATGGCTCACGGCTGCCAGTGCCGGTCACCGGGGACCCACCCGGCCGGTCACCCGGCCTCGGCCCCACTGGGCCAGCCAGACCTGCGGCTCTCTGCTGTCCCCCTGTGGTGGCTGCAGGAAGTCCGGGTGCCCTCAGACCAAGCTCAGAGGCAAGGCCCGGGACGTGGACCTGTCTGCTCGAGTGGCCTGGCGGGGCCCCCGCACCCCGAGGAGTGGACTCACTGAGCTGCTCGCCTCCCACCAAGGAGCATCTACCCAGGCACCTCCCGAGGACGGCAACCCCAGACTCCCCTGTGCTGGACAGCACGCGAAGGGGCAGATCCGGCTGCGGCTCAGGGCCGAGATGCCTCCTCCCCAGTCTAGGGACAGGGCTACTGGGGGGATGGCCCTGTCGCCGTCTGCTTACAGCCCACAGCTCTCCCAGAAGACCCCAGAGGCCAGTTTTCAGATGAGAGACGGGCTTGCTCGGGGGGTGCTGGGGAGGGGCTCTGTCCTCCACCCTGAGCCTGTCTCCAGCAGCGTGGCTTAAAGGGCAAGGACCACTGGGAGGGCCAAAGGCCCCCCTGTGGGCCAGGGTCCTGGGCTGGCTGTCTGCACTCAGGGTGAACAGAATGGGGAGTGCCTCTACACAGCAATAGGGGCAGGGAGGTGCGAGCAGCCCGGGGTCTCCCACACAGCTCCCCCAGGACACACCCCAGGGCCTGCGCCTGCCCTCCCCGCCCCTTACGACGACTCCACCTGCTCTGGCACCCTGCACCAGCAGTGAGGTCTTGGCCAGCCCACTGTCCATGGAAGGGGCGGATGGCTTAGCGTGGAGCAGGAGCTGGCCATGCTGGAGGCCTAGAGCACACCAGACACCGTCACCAGGCTTCCTGCCACCTGAGGCTGCAGGGCGCAGGAGAGGGTGAGGGCTGGGACACAGGCTGAGGGGGCTCCCATCCCACCCAAAGGACGCTGAGAACGCAGCCTCGGAGGGAGGTGCCGAATAAGCCTCCTGCACAGCATCCCGATCCCCGCCGAAGGAAGTCAGCCATGACCACCAGGCAGGGTGGCAGAATGTCACCCCATACCCATGCTCACCCTTCGGGGGCCACAGCCCCTTCCCACCCTCGCACAGGCTCACAAAGACCCCACCCCAACCCCTGCTGACCACACCTCATAGGAGGCCCTGGGCCCTCTGGGAAGAGCACCCCGCACTGGAGCTGGTGTTGTGGGGCTACACACGGTCTCCCCGACTGGCTTGCAACAAGAGCGGGTCGGGAAATACGCTCAGACAGACACACGCGGCAGCCGGAGCCCCCACGCCTGCTGTGCCTGGAGCCCAGGGCCTGCCGTGGGGCTGCTGCCACGAGAAGCGCGCGAGTCCCGGACCCGCTGCCTCCACCCACACGGCTGGAGTCTTGGACTGAGCGTCCCCGAGGCTCAGGCTGCCCTTCGCTCTGAGGCTGCGACCGACAAGTGCACAGAGCTGCCGCAGCCTACGGGCACCTGCTTCAGGGAAAGAGGCCCGGCCCTGAGGTGACCAGGCAGGGTGAGTCCCATCTAGGCTCGAGTTCCAAGGATGGGGGAGGATGTGCCTTTTAAACACCGTCAAAGAGGCCATAAAACTCCTCAGGAAGGCAAACACAAGCGCAAGCACAAGCAGGCAGCAGCGCTGGCCTGGCCCGGGCCAGGGCCTCCCAGCCCCACCGCGGCGCCCAGGCTGATCTGCAGCAGGCAGGCACGTGACCGCCCCCAGCCCAGGAGGCTGCGGAAAGGCTGCGCGGGCGCAGGACGGAGGGGCCGCCCCAGAGCCCCGCTGCGCACCGGAACAGGCCGGGCCAGGCTGCGCAGGCGGCCAGCACCCGGGCGGGGGCCGGGCATCCGGCTCCGCAGCTCCCCCTGGGCAGGGCAGGGCCTGGCCAAGACTCACTTGCGTGCTTGTCCGCCAGGGCGATGAGGGTGCTGGAGATGTCCCGCCGGCGGTAGAAGCACACCACCTTGGCCTCCACGTTCCCGTTGGCCGTCTGCAACAGCACGGAGGGGCCTGTGAGCAACAGCCACCGCGGACAGCTCCCCAGATGGGCCAGGTCGCCCGAGGGCACTCGTGCACCCAGATGCACCCCCGGACCCCAGAACCTCACAGCAGGGAAGGGCGAGGCCGCAGGGCCCAGAGCCGTGGAGCAGGCGAGACAGGGGCCGGGTCAGCCCCCCGCGGGCTCTTCTGAGGGCAGGTGGCCAAGGGCTGAGGACAGACGCACAAACTGGACTTAGGGCCGCATGCGCACCTCCCTCAGCCCCGGAGCCTCCGCAACACCAGGAGAGGCCTCAAACGGAGCAGGACCTCAGGGCTCCGGAGCCGACACAGCAGGCACCACACGGCTGCCGGGCTCCCCACTCAGAAGTAACCGCGGAGTTAGCCACACCCCCTGTGCCTCAGCAAGCTGCCCCCAAAGAGCAAGTGCCGGTGTAGAGCACTACGGCAGGGTGGCTCCACTCAAGGAACTTTTTTTGCAGTACCGGACTGAGCCCAGAAGTGCTCCCCATTGAGCTATACCCTCCCAGCCCTTTTTTGACGTTTTTTTGTTTTTTTTTTTTTTTTTTGCGGTACTAGGGATCGAACTCTGGCCTTTGTGCATCCAAGGCTGGCGTGGTACCACTTGAGCTAAATCCCCAGCCCCCTTTTTTAATTTTTTTTTTTTGAGACGGCGTTTCGCTTTGTAGTTCAGGCTGGCCCTGAGCTCACTATGCAGCCCAGGCAAACTTCGAACTCAGCAATCCTGTCTCTGCCTCCCGAGTGCTGGGATTACAGGCAAGAGCCACCACGCCCAGCACTGTGGTGTGTGGTATTGATTGTTGGTGGGCATGAGTCACCACGCCCAGCATTGTATGTGGTTACTGGGGATCGAACTGAGGACCTTGCGCTTGCGAGGCAGGTGCCGGAACCACTGAGCTAAGCCTCCGGTCCCCGTTTTTAACTTTTTGAGAAAGTGCTTTACTAAATTGCCTAAACTGGACATGAATTTAACGTGTGGATTCTCCTGTCTCAGCCTCCTGGATAGCTGGGATTATAGGCGTGCACCACCATGCACCTCTGGGGACCATCATTTTATAACAGGAGTTCAATATAAAATGCTAACTAATGCAAGAACTGTAATTCTAACTGCTATGGAAGTGGCCACTATACATCACTTACAACACAACAAAATGCCTTTAAGGAGATTCCCTGGTCCCAGAGCACAGGACATGTAAGTCTCAGGGCCTGTGCTGCACAGGGAACCTACCTCCTTGCCCTATCCAGCAACACATTCACATCAGGGTGGCCCTGACTCCACAGCACCTGTGGCCACAGTCCGGTGCTCGTCCTATGGGCTGGCCCCATGGCCCCGACGGGCCACATCCCAGGAGCTGAGAAGCACTTCTTTTCAAGTTCAGAGATTACCAGAGCAACATGTGTGTGGTCTGAACTGTCAGCACATGTGAAACTCGCACTCATACAGGCGTGCCCAGACTTCCAGGCCTGACCAGCAGGCCAGCGTCCAGGTTCACCATGAGTCCTGCTGCTGCAGACCAGGAATCCACCCTCACCATACTGCACTGGTCCACAGTGCCCTGCACCAGAAACGACCTTTGGATTCAACCGACTTCTGTGTGTTCTAGTCACGTATGATTACGTAGGAATGGCTAGGCTGAGCCTGTGACACTCCTCTTCTTCTCTATGGAACTGTTTCCCAAGTTCACCGCTGTGACGTTTTCACTTGCCGAGCAGTATGAGCTCTTCCAAGCCGGCAGCGGCAGAGCCCGCCCAGGCTCCCGAGATGGCTCCGCACCACACGCTGGTCCCCGGCTGAGGCCCGCGGCTCCCTTCCCAGCCGGCTGCCTGCGCGGGGGGTGCGCGAGCCGGGGAGGCCGCCCCACAGCGGCCGCCTAGCTGGACGCAGGGCCCGCGCGGCTCCCTTAGCCTCGGCCACGCCGCTGGGGAGGAGCGCGGGAGGCAGCGGGATGAGCCACCGAGGAGGCCACCATGAGAACAGCTGTGAGGAGGGGCCTGAGCTGCTCCCAGCCAGGCGCGAGTGGGGCCTGCCTTGCCTGGGGGCGCCGGGCCTGCGTCCGGAAGTGCCAGCGGATGCCGCAGAGCAGGCTGGCTTCCATCCCAGATCCCGCTCAAGTCCCCTGGCAGGGTTCTTGTCTGGTGTCCCTAGAGCGGGCGCTGCGCCCTGGGTCAAGCCCGCTCTGGCAGTCTGGCTCTCGTGCCCCTGCAGGGGGCGCCCTCGCCCACCCCCTCCCCGGACACCACGCACTCTGTTGGCCTTAGCTGCACACTGTGACCTGTATCCTCACGACCCCTCCCCATCTCACACTGTCTTGTCCACGGGGTGCTCTGTGAAGAGTGGAAAGCTCAGGGCATGGCGCCCTCGAGGGCCACAGCGGGGCGCAGGCACCCGACACGGCGTCAGTGCCAGGGAGGCCGCTCTGGTCCCCCACGAGCGCTGCAGCCACGGCCCCAGCCAGGGCTCACTGACCACACGGTTCTCCAGCCCGTCCTGAGCTTAGGCTGACATCTGTTGCCGGCCCGTCCCTCACCCTCCAATCTAGGGAGGGCCAGACGGAGATTCTCTGCTTCCCAGCTTGTGTAGCAACAGCCTGCCCGCACCGGGCACAGCTCCCAGGCTGCGGAGGGCCTGGAGAGGACCCTTTCTCCAGCGGCAGAAGGGAAGCTGGGCAGCTGCCTGGCCACAGCCTGCCCTCCTGGTAGAAGGCCCGCAGACCCTGGGGAGCATCTGAGGAAGGCGGGGGCACCTTGTCCGTGTGTGGGGCCACGGGTTCCCTTCAGCTCCTCTGCCAGGGGCAGGACAGGACACACAGACTGTCCTCAGAGGAGCCTCTCCAAACCCGCTTCCTCACATGCCACGTGCAGGCACAGTAAGGTGTGTGAACAGCGCCCACCGACCCGGCACGCGGGGCTGGCCGCCAGGTCCACTGACAACGCCACAGCCCACCTCGGTGCCCGCACACCCTGCAGCTGTGGTCAGGGGGTCTGCCAGGGCTCGGTCCCAGCATCCCCCAGATAGACAGGACCTGCAAGGAAGACGGATGTCCCCGCCACCATTGCTGCCACCACTGACTCTGGGCTTCGTGAGAAGCTGCCAGGTCGCTCTGGCCTGCCTGCGGCCCCTGTAACCCCAAAGTGGTAACGATCTGTAGCGCAGGCCTTCGGCTGACACAGCCTCAGGAAGCTGGCAGCCCCGAGAAGGTGCGAGCCCACCCACTATGGTGCCCGTGAGAGACCCCTCCAAACCCACCCTGTCTGCCCTAAAGAACCCTTAGCCACTACCACCCCCGACCCAGACTGGCTGCTGTGCTGCTGGGGCTCCGGCCACCTCCAGCCAGCAGGAGGGGGGCAGAGGGGTAGTCGGGGATGCACGGCCCATACAGGCTGCCTCGGCACTCTGCGAAGTGTCCAAACGGCGTGACCCTGGGCACGAGACCAGGAACGGGCGGCCTGCACCCCCAGGCCCCTTGGCCTCCCTGGCACCCCAAGCGACGAGCGTCCGCGCCCAGAGTGGATGACTGAGTCAGGGGCTATGGAACCCACAAGCACCTTCCTTCGCACCCCGTCCCCATCCGGGAAGGCTCTGAGCGCTCTCCGGACCTCAGTTTACGGGGAGGACCGTGTGTCCTGAGCAATTACCAAGAGCCTGTCCAGGGAGGACAGGAGGCCACAGGGGTCTGGATACGGAGATAATCCTGCAAGGCCCACAGGCACCCTGCGGCCACCAAGCTGCAATGAGCCAGTAAGGAGCCAGGTGAGGCGGCTGGGAGACAGGGTGGCCTCTGCCCCGGGCACTGCTCTCCTAGTCTCCAGTTAATCGCTGGTCGCTCTGAGCACCCAGGCGCTACCAGGCCCAGGGGACCCGGGCTCAGGAGCACACCTGCGGGCCAGTTGGGCAGAGCCCCGAATCCCCAGAGAAACCTGGCCACAAACCCCCAGAGGCCACCAGGGCCCACGCTCAGCACCGCCTGTGAGGTGGTCTCGGCAAATGATGCAGACAAGGTCACTAAGGACAGCCCTGAGCCCCAAGACCACCACCCACACTGGGGCAAACACAGGAAAGACCCCGCTCAGCCACACCTACACAGAGCAGGGAACACGCAGGGCCCAGGCCCCGGGAGTGCTTGTACTACCTTATTGAGTTCTTCAATCCTTCGGATCAGGTACGGATTGCTGGATGAATTCTCAAAGTAGACATAATCTGCAAACAGACGGACAGTGTGTCACCAGCAGCCCCGCGGCAGACACGACACCAGACCTGCATGCCCCCAACTTCCCAGCACAGGGGTGGCACACATGTGGGGGTGCCACCCACGCTCTCCTAAGGGAGGGAGAAGGAAAGAGGAATGGAGGAGGTGAAGCCCAGGCCACTCAAGGACAGGTAGACAGCGGGCGGGGGGTCCGGCTCCGCCTTCATGGGAAGGCTGGGCACCAGCAGACGGCTTCCCCGGCACAGCCCAGCTCAGGTGTCCGGAGCCCAGCAGAGTCCCGGGGACACCTCCCCATGGAGCCACGGGGGCCTCCCAGGTGTGCCCATCACCAGGCTCCACAGACCACCTCAGCACGCAGTGTAAACTGGCTTGGCCATATTTCCCCCAAATAGCAGACGCAACTACACAAAATGCAGATGAGGCTTCCCAGGCTAAAGCACACACAGAAATTTGGCAAGAATCACAGGATCATTCTCGCTGGAGCCCAGGGGAAGGAACAGGAGCCAGGAGCCTGGGAGGTGACCCTAAGGGTTCACGTGGCCCCGTGGGACCTCTCAGCGCTGTCACTTGGTGTCATCTCCCCACTGGTGAAAACACACGTTCGCAACTCCACATGCGGAGAGTGGCAGGCGTCTGGGAGTGTGCTTGGCCTGGAGGACAGAAGGCCCGGGACGGCCCAGCCACCTCCTCCCAGTTCCACAACGCTGCACCTGAGGACCCGGCAGCCCGCCCTGCGCCTGCTGCGACCAGGCTGACCAGGACGCCTGGTGGGCTGGAGTCAGCTGCAGGCGCAGGCCCATGTCCCAGCCAGCTGTCTCCAGGCAAGCCCGAGCGGCTGGCACTTGGGTTACCTCCTCACTGCCGGCACACACCCGTATGTGGAGAGGGTCTGACGGGACACTCCCAAAGGCAGGTGCTGGCCCAGGTGCACCTGGGCGCTACAGGCCCCATGCAGGCCCTCAGGACTCCAGAGGGGCACGGCTGGCACTCCTGGGAAAGTCAGGTCTGTGACATGAGGAGCACACCGTTCTTCCCATGGTGGCGGGATACTCTGGCCTCGGTCTGCAAAGCTCACTCTTTCCCTCCTCGCGTACCCTGCAAACGTAGTATGCACACTGACTCCCTAAACACTCCCTGGGTGAACTTCAACACACACTGACTACACCTTGATAAAACAAGGGGTTGTTCTTTTATTTTTGTTTTGGAGAGGGAACACTGAGAAAGGGTCTCTGTACGTAGTCCAAGCTGACCCTGAACTCACAGGCTGACCTCAAATCTACAAAGATCCGGGCCGGAGGGTTAGCTCAGTGGTTCCGGCGCCTGCCTCGCAAGCATAAGGACCTGAGTTCGATCCCCGGTTACCACATATAATGCTGGGCGTGGTGGCTCACGCCTGTAATCCCAGCACTTGGGAGGCAGAGACGGGAGGATTGCTGAGTTCGCGGCGGCTTGCCTGGGCACCATAGTGAGCTCAGGACCAGCCT
>PVIC010002618.1:0-26157 GCA_004025085.1 Thryonomys swinderianus | reverse complement strand
TACAAAGATCCTCCTGTCTCAGCCTTCTAAGTGCTGGGATTCCATGTGTGCCACTACACTGGGATCACACTGAGCCGGATTTTGAAGTGTCTCAGGCAGGGTGCACATCAGCGGTAGGACGCTTGATCTTGGCTTCTATCCTAGCACCATAGGAACAAATAAGTAAACCAATAAAATGCTCTCAAATTGATCATTTAAGCATTCATTCCTACCAATCAGAGAAAGAATAAATTACACCCACTTACTCCTGTTTGCCAAGAATTGCAACAAGAGTCTCTCGAGCGGGGAGACGGGGAGTGAACAGGAGTGGAGTAGGGACCCAGGAGCCGGGCCAGCTCAGGAACAGTGTCCTCCCACGAGAGGACGTGGACACGCGGGAGTCAGCACAGCCACGAGGGACACACATGATTTGAGTGTCCCCAAGTTCTGCACCAGTTTCCAAACACCAGGAGCACCTGAAGGAGGAGTCTGACTTGCAGCTGGCACCTGGCCTTGGGCAGGGAGGGCAGTCTGTGGCCGCAGTCCCAGTCCTGGTTAGTCACAGGACACCAGCTTCCAGCGGACCTCACCCCTCATGCCCGGGAGTGCGGGGCCGACATAGCAGGCTGAGCGTGCGGAGGAACAGAAGCGTGGCCGCCGCTCGGAAGCGGCCAAGGAAAGCCACATGCTGGCACTGTCTCAGCTGTGTTCCAATAAAACTTTATTTATGGCATGGAAATTTGAATTTCATAACATTTTCACATGTCCTGAAGCATTCTCCTTTTATTTTTTTCTCAACTACTTAGAAATGTGGAAGCCATTCTTAGCTTATGAGTCACCAGGCTGGCAGTGCAACCTGCCAGTCCTGAAGTCTCGTGTGGCCATGACATCATCACCTTCCCCAGATGGAGCTACAGGCTCAACAGACCCCAAGCTCACTTGTTTGTTTTATGTAAATCAACAAGCTCATTCTTTTCTCTTCGGAGACAGGGTCTCACTCTGTATTCCAGGCTGACCTTGAACGCACTGTAAGCCTCCGACCTCTGCCTCCAAGCGCTGGGATTAGGGCGTGCCGCCACACCTGGCACTCAACAGCCTCATCTTATACTTTCTAAGGAAAAACCAGGAAACCAGAGTAATGGGAGGAGCCATATAGAACTACCACAAAGTCACAGCAATGAAGACAATAGGGACCAGCAGACAGCAGATGCGTAAGCTACCAGGAAAGCACAGCCTAACAAACACCCCCAGGAGCACACAGCTGCACCTCACGGGGGCCAAGACAGCTCAACAGCAGAGGACAGTGTCCTTCGCGGGAGGGATGGACGAGATGGATAAACACATGCAAGAGCAGGAATCTTACCCCTTACACGAAAATCAACCTGAGATGGGTAGTACAATAAAACTCAGAACTAAAAAGTTCTATAACAAAAGAGGATAAAGTCTCTGTCATTTTGGTGAAGCAAATTTCTTAAGACACAAAATACACAACTCAGTTCTCTGTAAATGAGGAATCCAAAGCAAACTCTCGCCAGAGGTAGTGGCACACTCGCACAATTCCAGTGCTCTGGCGGGCTGAGACAGAAAGATGGTAATTTGTAGACTAGCCTGTGTAATTTATAATTTAGCAAGATACACTCTCAAAATTTAAAAAAAAAAGTAGCTGGACATAGCTCATTGGGAAGGCCCAGGGCTTAATCTCTAGTCTTGCACACTCACATGTGTGCAACAACCCTTCAGCCTGGAGGTGTAGCTCAGCAGTAAAACACTTCCCTAGCACTTTCTGCTCAAGCCCCTAGGCTTGATTCCCCATACTGCAAACCAAAAACAAAAGTTAAACCAAGCAAATTCTGGTGGTACACACCTGTGATCCCAGGAACTCAGGAAGCAGAGGCATTAAGACTGAAAGTTCAGGACCAGCAGGGGCACTTTAGCAAGTTTCTGTCTCAAAACAAAACAAAAATAAAGGGCCAGAATGCAACTCAGTGGTACAGTGCTTGCCTAGCATATTCAAGGCCCTGGAGACAACTCCTAGGACAGAAAAAAAAAAAAGAAGAAGAAGAAAGTAGCCTAACTTCAAAAACCAGGGCACGCAGACGTTCAGCAAATGCATAAAATGATGAACGCAAATCAAAACTAAGGAGCTGACCACAGCGAACCTAATCGGGAGGCTGAGGCAGGAGGATTACAAGTTTAAGCCCAGATAAAACAACTGTTTCATCCCAAGAAGTAGAAAAGTGCTAGGATAAAAACACCAAAACACCAAGGAGATACCTGTGCGGCCCTGGAACATGCAAAACAAGTGGCCGGGACCGGGAGGGCACGAGGAGCTGGGGCCGGCAGAGGCGGGCAGAAGGCAAGACCAGGCCACTACGGGAAGCGGCCGACAGCCTCAGCAGTGCCCACACAAGCCCAGCACAGCCTTCAGAGCAGCTCTGCTCAGTCCTCCGAACGCTGCAGGTGACCAAGTACCCGTAGGACTGGCAACCTGCACACATCCACGGGGTGCACTCTCACACAGCGGGAGCACGCACGGAGCAGGGCACACAGGGACAGTTCACACGGGAAGCTCAGGGGCCGCACTGTCATGTCAACGCGCAGGACAGGGCACAGAGGAGGAATAGGGAGGGGAGGCTGACGGCTGAGGGACACAGGAAAAGGGGCACGGGCATTCCCGCAGGCCCAGGGGCCACCCTGCGGCACACTGCGCCAGAGAGGAGGGGCTGAGGCTGCGAGACGCAGCTTAAGGGCACAGCACTTGCCTCGCATGCGAGAGGCCCTGGGCTCCAGCCCTGGTATTGAAAATAATAACGATTATCACAACATCATTGCAGTCACAGTCCTGAGCCAGGCACAGTGGCATGCACATGTAGGTCCAGCTACTTCGGAGGCTGACAGAAGCAGTATTTGACCCAGATGTTCAAGACCAGCCTGGGCAACATGGCAAGATCTGTTCTCTTCAGAAAAATGAAACAAAACCCTACAGATCTTACTGCATAAAAGAACTATATATATATACAAGGTCCAAGTTCGATGCCCAGTCCCAAACAAAACACACACACACACAACACACACCCCGCAGGCAGGCGGGCAGGCAAGCACGGTGTGCACTACTGCAATCTCAGCAGTCCAGGAGGCTGAGACAAGATCTCAAGTTTGACCCTACCTCAAAATAAGAAATAAAAGGCCGGGCATGATGGCTCACGTCTGTCATCCCAGCACTCGGGAGGCAGGGACAGGAGGATTGCTGAGTTGCAGGCTTGCCTGGGCTACATAGAGAGCTCAGGGCCAGCCTGAACTGCAAAGCGAGACCCTGTCTCAAAAAAAAAAGAAAGAAACAAAAGGCAGGCCAGAGGGTTAGCTCAGAGGTTCTGGCACCTGCCTCGCAAGGGCAAGGTCCTGAGTTCGATCCCCGGTAACCACATACAATGCTGGGCGTGGAGACTCACACCCACCAGCCATCAATACCACACACCACAGTGCCGGGCGTGGTGGCTCACGCCTGTCATCCCAGCACTCGGGAGGCAGAGGCAGGAGGATGGCTGAGCTCAAAGCTTGCCTGGGCTACATAGTGAGCTCAGGGCCAGCCTGAAGCGCTCCAAGTATGGGTCTGGGACTACAGGTGGGATTTTAGCTAGTCAGGGGGCCACAGGACAAAGAGCATAATGAAAGGGCACCCAGGACCACAGGTTTCTTCATCAGCAAGCGACACACACTTTCCAACCCCGCCAGGACCTAGGGACACGGAATCAGTGCTCCGAAGAATCGGAATCCTGCTCCTGGGCCATCTCTGCAGGACGTGCGTCAGGGTCTAGGCTAAGTGTTCTCCTAGAGCAGCGCTGGCGAGCCTATGGCACTGAGCCGCGACGGCAGTTCTGTTATCACTGAAAACTCCAGAAGCCTCACAGTGACCGAAAGCCTCGCGTGTTGCAAGGAAGGACGTCTGGAAGGAGACTGGAGTGTGGGGCTTAGAACCGGCCTGCTGCTGGCAGGGGGAGCCTGGCAGCCACGGCGGGCGTGACCCAGCAGGGTTCACTTCCCCTCCTCACCGCCCCTCACCCTGCGAAGGGCCGCTCCCCTCTCGGGCCCTCTGCCACGCTGCTGTCCTTCGCAGCACACTGCCCAGACCGAAGTGTGAGCCAAAGCAAACCTCTCCTCCTCTCACCTGTCGGTGCCGGCACTGCGCCCCCATGATGAAACTGGCTGAGCCATCACACCCCAGCCTCACGCAGGCGCCCGGCCACTGCCTCCAGCTCAGGCACCTTCCGCTGTCCTCGCCCGAAACTGACCTGTCTCCTGCTGGATCCCCGACGCCACGGCCGTCTCCTGCCCCACAAAGTCCAGGAGGCGACCGGAAGCAGACGCTCCAGGCAGGAGCATGTCCTCAACAGGCCGCCTCAAGCCAGGGTCCGGACAGCGTTCCCAAGGATGGGGTGCCACCCGAGAGGGCCAGACACACCGCCCCCTCCCCCTCAAAGGCAGCGCAGGCTCTGACGCCGCCCCGGGGAGCTCCCAGGGCTCTCTGCGCACCAGGAGAAAGTCCGCCAAACCAACCTGCCCTGCCCTGCCCTGCCGGTGACCTTGTCTCAGCCCCTGCCTCCGCCCTAACAGTACCCGCACTGCCCTCCTTGGGCTCTGGGGGTCCCACTAGCTGCACATATACCACCCTTGCATGCACCAGTCACTGGGGCCCCTCAGTGGGCAGTGCCCAGCTCTGCAGACCAGAGGACCGCAGGCTGGACCACGAAAACCCCAAGCCAGACGGCTTCCACACGGGGCTGAAGCAGTGCCGTCTCGGGCTATGAGGTGCATACAGTCGCGCCAGGAGGCAGGGGTGCTCAGGCAGAGGAGACGGCGGGACAGTGTGCGAGGGCTAAGACACGCCCCAGATTACAGATTATGGGGCCTAAGGTGCCGCAGGGTCCCGGAGGGGCCGCTAAGCCACCTAAGCCAGGCGGCAGGGCAGGCCAGATCTGCTCCTCAGGAGGATCATCGCCCAGGCAGCTGTCACCAGCCGTGGGGCTGCGAGCAGTCCCGTGCACGGGGCTCCAGGGCCTGGGACCCCAGCTAAGCAGGGCGAGCAGGGGACCCAGGCCTGGTAACACCCCCAGCCTCAGGCCGAAAGAAGTGGGGGCCACAGCCAACCCCCTGTCATAGCAGCAGCCACAACCAGTCACAGCCCTTCCAGGCCCTTCCTGTCACCCAGTACCCAGTTGGCTGTGCCCACTGTGTGCGGCACTCAGGTGCACGCGTGTGGGACATCAGGAGCCACAGACCCAGGGAAAGCCCTAGCCGAGCAAGGTGAGACCCTCCTTAGGGCTTTAGCACACCCTAAGGACAAGGTGTCGGGAAGGAGTGTGCGGACGGCAAGCCAGGCTGCAGGCAGGTTCCTCTGTGGGAACGGGAGCCGCACTTCAGGCAGGAACTCCCCAAGTTCAGCAAGAGGCAGTCTGGGGAGGGGACTGCTCTGGTCCTCACCCAGGCCCCCTTCCCCAGGCAATGAGCCCCAGCAATGCCTCCCAAGGCCATGTGACATTGTGTCCCCAGCTGACCCAGCACACCATCCTGCTGAGGATGAACTTCGGGCTCCCTATAGACAGGCCCAGCTCCCAGAGCCCACCGCACATAGGAAGACACCACCCACGGACCACAGGAGAAAGTGGCTCCTTAGGATCATTTATTCCAACTTCTCTGAATGTTGCCTGCTGCTTTTATTCTTTCTAAATCTAAGAGTTGAATGGTCAAATTTTTCTCTAAACAATGAGGATGGGGGCCAGAGATTTAGCTCAGTGGTTCCAGCGCCTGCCTAGCAAGCACAAGGTCCTGAGTTCAATCCTGGGTAACACCGAGCATGGTGACTCATGTCCACCAGCAATCAGTACCACATGCCACAATGCCGGGTGTGGTGGCTCATGCCTGTCATCCCAGCACTCGGGAGGCAGAGGCAGGAGGATTGCTGAGTTCAAGGCTTGCCTGGGCTACATAGTGAGCTCAGGGCCAGCCTGAATACAAAGCAAGACTGTGTCTCAAAAAAACAAACAAACAATGAGGAAGGTCAGAAGTAGGCACCGAGCCCACCCCAGGAGTGCTGGCAGTGACCGGGCTCACCGCGCCTGGAGGAACAGGACCTGGAGCTCCCACCCCCGTGTCCAGGAAACAACCCGCTGCCGCCCGTCAGGCAGCAGAGGTCCGCCCACCGGAGGCTCCGCAGCCCAAGCCACTGTCTCCGGGGAGCCCCCACCACAGGCGGCTTTTACAACTGCTACCAGGACGGACTCCTGGAGGATGGGGTGACTTTCTCAGGTCACCCCTGTGGTTTGTGCTGTTGCAAAGGGAACTGGGCAATACCCAAAGCCCTCACAAACCCCAGAACCACTATAAGCAGGGAAAGACCATGGACTTTAGGCATGTATGTAGCCCTAACAGGCTCACATGGGAACTCTATGCTGGGAACTTTTGATAAAAAAATACAAGACCGGGGCCAGAGATTTAGCTCAGTGGTTCCGGCGCCTGCCTCCCAAGCGCAAGGTCCTGAGTTCGATCCCAGTAACCACATACAATGCTGGGAGTGGAGACTCACGCCCACCAGCAATCAACCAGCAATCAGCACCACATACCACAGTGCCGGGCATGGTGGCTCACGCCTGTCATCCCAGCACTTGGGAGGCAGAGACAGGAGGATTGCTGAGTTCGAGGCTTGCCTGGGCTCCATAGCGAGCTGAGGGCCAGCCTGAACTACAAAGCGAGACCCTGTCTCAAAAAAAAAAAAAATAATAATACAAGACCCTGGTGTTGGGGACATAGATCGTTGATAAAACTCTGCCTAGTACACACAAAATCCTGGGTTCACAACAATAAAATATTTATGATGTAAATGAAAAACACAAGAAGAGACTTCTCCCAGCCATTTAAAACCAAGTTTGGAGGATCCAAGCCAGTCTTGGTGTGGCAGGTGGTCCACGGGGTAACACCCATTTTCTGTCTTCATCGACAAATGTACAATATTAAAATGAAAGCACAAAAGCCATCCCAAAATCTTGGATGTTACAATGAAAGAAAAAAAATTCCAGAGAACATGGCCGGAGCCCGTCAAAATAACAGAAAGCCCGAAGGGCGTACACCAGCAGGAGGGTGGGTCCTGTTCCACATCACGGCTCCACGACGTCTACTAACCACAGCACAGACACGGTGGGCCGCCCGGGTTTCCTGCAGCCCAGGCAAGTTCCAGAAGCACCGGCCACTTGGGAAGACGGGCTCTGGGGAAGAGAAGCTACCGGAAGCTATCGTTCTGCCTCTGTCAACACAAGGTCCCGATCTATGCCAGGCCCCAACTCGGGGAAAAACCAGGCCACATGGGCTCTCGGCTGCCAGCCTTGCCCAGCTAGTCAGCTGCCACACACAGCAGTCAACCCCTTTCGCACCACGGTGCTTCCCGGCAGGGCCTGGGGACTCCCAGACATGGGACACGTCAGACCTTACACACTGCATTTGGGACATACAGGAGGACACGGGCGCTCACTAGCCCGGGCATCCCGAACTGAGGTCCTGAGGAGACACCAGGAGAAAGACCCTTCCCAGGCTCAGTCCCAACCAGCTGCTCCCCCAGACCAGGGCAGGCTGCCCAGGCGGGCAAACCTCAGGCAGCAGCTGACAGAGCGAGTACAACTCCCTCTCCATCTGAGGACCCAAGACTCCAGCAGGCAGTGCCAGGTCAGGAGCCCGACCTGTCCACATCCAGCCACCGTACCCGGAGGGGCCTCAGAACCCACAGCTGGGGTGGGTCCAGGCGGTCCTCCTGTAGGAGAGGACGCTTGCTGACACCTGACACACCCGTCAAGGTGATACCCCGCGAGCACAGAGAGCTCACCAAGGTGCACCCCCACGCCAGGCAGCAAAGTAGAGCCCGGACTGCACAGATCCCCAGGGACAAGGACCTGGCCGCTCCCTGCTCCGTACCCACGAACAGGAGACAGGACAGCCTGCGCCAGCCTCACACCCCACGGAACCCCGGGCTCAGCCTGTCAGTGAGGCCATGGCAGGGTCTGGGTGCGAGAAGGACCCGTGAGGGTCTGAGCCCCTCGAGCCCTCCCAAGCCCGCACGGGGCCAGAGAAGCCCACTTAGAACACCTGGGTTCCAGCCGCCGGAGTGTCCAGATGGGCGCCAAGCACCCTCTGCGGAAGGTGCCACAGGATATAGGACAGAAAGTTCTCTCCCACAGCAGGAGCTCAGAGGCACAGGAAGATCGAGGCTGGCTAGCTCCCACGCCAGGTGGGCCAGCACAGGGAGGACAAACTCAGGGCCCAGGGCTCTCTCTGACCCAGTGGCCCACGCACCTCAGGCGCCGGGCAGGGGTGCTCCCAGCTTCTGGGTGAGGAGGCTGCCCCTTGCTTGCTGTCTGGATCCAGCTGGTGCTGCCCCTCTTGACATTTCTTTAGCATTTGGTGGCACGATCTAGGGCCATAACCCACAGCAAAATATCCAGGGACTTACAGGACAGATGGCAGAGTAATCTGGGACCAGCACAGTGGGGACCCTTTACAGGTGAAGGAGACTACCCCAGAAAGGAAAAGGGGGCACGTGAGGCAACACCTGATAAGACCATCGAGTCAGGACCCCAGAGTCGCAGGCTGGCCGGGGCTCCGCGGTACAGGGGTGCACAGGGACTCGGCACCAGGAGTGAGCAGCGCTGAGCACTGCGGCCTGAGCGCTTCACGGGCCAGGCACTCTGGGCCTGGCCTGGGCAAAGGTGTGGGTACAGGAGGGTGGGCTGGAGCTCTTGCTGGGGGTGAAAAGGAGTAGCCAGAGCTGAGCCGGGCATCCTGGGCCCTGGGGAGGGGCACCCTGGTTTTCAGTGTCGTCCCAGCTGTGACACTCCCACGACAAAGCGCATTCTGCAGGTGAGGAAGGCGAGGGCAGAGGCCTGGAGAGGTCTATCCACGACGAGCAGAAGGGATGGGAGGGTTACCCATGAGCGAGACCAGGGAGGGCATGGGGGTCCTGGCGAGCTCAAGGCCACCCCAGATTCCTGTGAAGGGACCGGATGCACACAGGCCACTGCGGCCCCCGCCCTCGCCAGACACCTGCAGAGGGGCCCCAACACCTACAGGGCTCTCCCCAGGGCTTGCTGAGTGCTTCTCCGGTGGACTGGAGTGAACAGGAGGGAAGGAAAAGTTTGGGTGATTCGGGGCCACAGCTGGGGCGGTGACTCCCCAGGCAAGACGACCCCAGGAAGCCTGCTGTGAGGGAAGCCCGGGGAGGGCAGGGGAGGGCTCTGGGCAAGAAGGCGGCCGGTCCAACGGGGTCCAAGGCCCCAGCACGGGCGGCAGGCCCCGGGGCCCCACAAGGCCCCACGTCCCCAGGACCCCGAAACTCCTGCTCCCACGCTGGCAGCTCGCGCCGAGGCCACGTGCTCCCGCTCGGGTCGGCCGCCGCGGGCCTCGGGCCAGCGCTGCCCTCGGCGGGATGCTCGGCCGGCCTCCGAAGCGCCGCCGGCTCCAGGCGGCCCGGCCCCAACAGGTGGGCGAAGCCTCTGCCCGCGGTGCCAGCTCACCCACCGCGCCCCGCTCCGGCTGGGGCGGCCCTCGGGGCCATCTTGCGCTGGGGTGCGGGGGGGGGCGATGGGGGGAGGGGCGGCGGCGGCGGGCAGGGGCGCGGGGCGGCGGCGGCGGCGGCGACGGGCTGCGGGCAGGGGCGCGGGCCCGGCGCATAAAGGCCGTGGCGGGGCCTTACCTCCGACCCTGTACATGTTGGCGGCCATGTCCGGGCCGGCGGCGGCGGGGCCGCGGGCGCGGGCCGCGGGCGCGGGCGGCGGGCGACGCAGGCCGAGGCGGGCGCGGGCGCGGGCGCGGGGGCGCCGCGGGCGGTTTAAAGGGGCCGCGCAGCTCCGCCGCCGCCGCCGCCGCCGCCGCCTCCGAGGCCGCCGAGGCCGCGCAGGGACGGGAGGGCCGCGGCGCGGGCGGGAGAGGAAGAGGAGGAGCGGCCGCGGGCGTCGGGGAGGGGCCTCGGGCGCCGCCGCCCACCGCGCGGGCGGAGAGCCGACCCCGCGCCGCAGCGCTGCTCCGCGCGCCCCCCGCGTCTCGGCCCGGGCCTCGCGCCCCGTCGGACGCCCCGCGCCTCCCGGCGGGTCGCCCAGGAGCCTCCGCCCGCCCAGCCCCTCAGCCTCCCGGCGCCCCTTCCGGGCGGGTCCCCCCACACCCAGCGCGGCCAGCCCCGCCCTTGGGTCCTCTCGGCGCCCTCCGCGGGCATCTGCGCCACCCCTGGCGGCTCGCCCTGCCGACATCCCCTCCATCCCGGCCGCCCCTCCCGGGGGCCCCTCACAAGGTCTCTGAACCCCTGAGGCCCTGCAAGAGTGAGGCCTGCCCGCTTTCCTCAGAGGCTCTTCCCCGCCGGGCTAGGGTGCTCCTGGAGCCCCTCTGGTGCTGGGGCCCTCTCCGCCCTGCGGCCGGCCTCCTCTGGGTCCCTGCCTACCCCGAACTGAGTAGCCCAGCCTTGGCCCTAGGCCCTGGGCCCGCACCTCCCTCCTGTACTGATGCCTGCCACCCGACACCGGGTGGTCTGTGGTACTCCTCCTCTCCCAGCCCCGTGGTCACCTCTGGACAGGATGACACCCTCCCACACACACCTTGTAGGCAGGACCCCGAGCTGCAAGGCTCCCTGGATGGAGGCCCGGTTTGCAGCCCCAGAACCCGGCCCCAGCAGGCAGGAGCACGGAGGGAAGTTTCTCCTATCTGTGACCATGCGTCCGGTCTTGTGCTCTTTTACGGTGTGTGGACAGTGTGGTGCCAGGGCAGCCCCTCAGCTGAGGACTGGGGGTGGCATCACAGGTGAGATGGTGATGGTCCTGGGCTGCCGCGAGGAGGTGAAGAGGTGTCTGGAGGCTCCAGGCTGCCTCTGGACCAGCCTGTGGTTATGACCCACGACCGCAGAGACAGCAGATCCGGTCAGAGGGCCACCCTGTGGGATGCTGACGGGGTGCCGGGCAACCTAAACTCATAAGGGAGCCTGGCGCACATACCCTGTCGCCAGCACCCTGGGAAGTGGAGGTCAAAGGGTGCCGAGTTCTAACCCAGCGTGGGCAATTTAGTGAGGTGGTTTTTTAAGACAGGGTCTCGCTTTGTAGTTCGGGCTGGCCCTGAGCTCACTGTGTAGCCCAGGCGAGCCTGGAACTCAGCAATCCTCCTGCCTCTGCCTCCCGAGTGCTGGGATGACAGGCCCGGCACTGTGGTATGTGGTATCAGAAATCAAACTGGGGACCTTGCACTTGACCGGCGGACGCCAGAACCTCTGAGCTAAATCCCCAGCCCAAGATTTCATCTTAAAAAAAAGGACCAGGGAATGTCACTATGTGTAAAAACCCTGGGTTTAATCCTCAGTTCTTTGAAAAAGAAAAAAGCCCGAATGAGCCTGGGTCACTGTGTGGAGTTTGGGTAAGTGGGGAGGGGGTCCTGGTGACATGGCGCACACGCTGCCTGCAAAACACTGGTGAGTTAGGCAGGAAAGTGGGGCAGTGCCAGCCAGGGCACCAAAGAGAAGGGAGGCCACGGTCTGTGCTCAGAGGTGATGGGGCTGGGTATGGTGGACCGTGCCTGTAACCCCAGCCCCGGCACTTGGGAAGCAGGAAGGTTGCAGTGAGTTCAAAACCCAGCTGGGGGTACACGACGAGACCTTGTCTCAAACACCCCCGAAAAGGAGCTGATGGAAAAGGCCGCCAAGAGCAAGCGAGAAGTGTGGGCGCAGGAGGGCAGCGGCGAAGCACAGGCCGCGTTCCTCAGCGTGCGCAGGGGTGCGGTGCCGTCCGCAGGCTGACCCCAGCGCTGAGGTCTCCGCCCCTGGGCAGCAGCCTGGCCAGCGTCTCACCCAAAATGGCCGGGCCACGCCAGACGGCTTTCACGAAGCTGAGGACATCACCCCGCCCTCTGCCACCTGCATCTGTCTCCCCGGAAGCGGGGTACTTCCCCCAAAATGAGGACACCCGAGACACCCTTGGCTGCCGAAGGGCCTGCCATGTTCTTCTGCCGGGCTGGGGTCAGGAAGTGGCCGCCAGACGGTAGAGGGTCCTGGTTGGTTCCTAAGAGTCACCCCATCCCAAGCCCCCTCCAGCGCTGAGCAGACCCTCGTCTCCGGAGACCCGCTGCCTGCCCTTAACCCACCTCGGGGAGTCAGAGGATCTCGGGTGAGTGGAGAAAGGACTAAGACTTAGTCTCTCTCGTGAAAGAGCTCGAAGGAATGCTGGCTCAGGAACGGCACCGCGGCCGCGTCACATCACCCAGTTCGACAAAACCCTGGAGGAAGGAAGGGTGCAGGGCAAATGAAGGACCCGGCAGAATGCCGGGCGTGGCGGCTCACGCCTGTCATCCCAGCACTCGGGAGGCAGAGGCAGGAGGGTTGCTGAGTTCGCGGCGGCTTGCCTGGGCACCACAGTGAGCTCAGGGCCGGCCTGAACTGCAAAGCGAGACCCTGTCTCAAAAAGCAAAAAAAAAAAAAAAAAAAAAAAAACCCGGCAGAGAGGAAAATCCTGCACTTCTGGGCCCGGCAGGTATGTGGGTTCCACATCCAACTGAGATGCTCGTGATGAAACAACTCTGTGAGGGAGACAGGAGCACAAGGGCGCCGCCGAGGGTCCGCATCATCCCTTGTGGGCTGAGAAACAGGTCCAGAACATCAAATGGCTATGGTAAAAGGTTTCTGGTGATTTCAGGGCAAGACAAAGGCATTTCAGACGTTGATTCGTTCGGCTGTTTTCTGAACACCCGCTTCATGCTGCAGACCATTCTGGAGGTAAAGACACAGTCTACCTTGGAGAGTTTACAGCCGCAGCAGGGAGGGAGATATAAATGGTGTATATGCTGTCTGACATTTTGTGATTTTAAGTCTTAATGGCGAGAACCACAATAATGCAGAGGCACCACTTACCTCAAGAGCTAGGGGAGGGAGACGCAGGAGGGCCCTTCCCTGCAGGCCCCTGTGGCCCCGGGGGACTTTGGCTCTGCTCTGGGGGCTCCGATGTCCTGAGGCTGCTCAGTGAGGAGGCACAGCGGTGCAGGCAGAGGGCCGGAGAAGGCTTCGGGCAGACCGCAAGAAAAGCTCCCTGCAGGCGGGGGCCGTGGCACACACCTACGAGCCCAGGTAGCCAGGAGCTGGAGAAGGAGAACCAGGGCTTTGAGGCCAGCTTGGGTAACTAAGAAGAGGAAAATGGATGACGAAGAAGAGGAAGAGCCTCTTCAGCAACAGAGCCTGGCAGATGTAGCGGTGCGTGTCTCCAATCCCAGCACTCAGGAGGTTGAGGGAGGGGAGTTCAAGGTGAGCCTAGACCACATCATGATCTCAGGGCCAGTCTGAACTACATAACAAGACCCTGTCTCAAAAAAAAAAAAATGCCGGGCGTGGTGGCTCACGCCTGTCATCCCAGCACTCGGGAGGCAGAGGCAGGAGGGTTGCTGAGTTCGAGGCCTGCCTGGGTTCCATAGTGAGCTCAGGGCCAGCCTGAACTACAAAGTCAGACCCTGTCTAAAAAAAAAAATAATTAAAGGGCCGGAGGGTTAGCTCAGTGGTTCCGGCGCCTGCCTCGCGAGCGTAAGGACCTGAGTTCGATCCCCGGTTACCACATATAAAGCTGGGCGTGGTGGCTCACGCCTGTAATCCCAGCACTCGGGAGGCAGAGACAGGAGGATTGCTGAGTTTGCGGTGGCTTGTCTGGGCACCATAGTGAGCTCAGGCCCAGCCTGAACTACAAAGCAAGACCCTGTCTCCAAAAAGCAAAAAAAAAAAAAAAAAAATTAAAACCCAGCCTTAAGCCTAGCCAAAAAAGATAAAAATCAGAGCAAAGAATTTGAATGTAAGGGAAAGGGACAACACGGATACAAATGCCATGGATCCCGCTGGGCCTGATGGTACCGCCTGCAGAGCCATGACACAGAAAGCTGAAGCAGGAGGGTCCAGGTCCTCGACCTGCCTGAACAACTTGGCAAGTCCTTGCCTCAAAATAAAGGGCTGGTCAGCACTCGGGAGGCAGAGGCAGGAGGATTGCGGAGTTCGCGGCGGCTCGCCTGGGCACCATAGTGAGCTCAGGGCCAGCCTGCACTACAAAGCGAGACCTGTCTCAAAAGCAAAAAAGAAAAAAAAAAAAGAAAGGGCTGAGGATGTGACTCAGTGGAAGGCCCTAGATTCAATCACTAGTATCACACGCAAGTACACACACCGTGACTGCCGTGGATACAAAACACCAGGGGGCAGGGCCTGCAGGGCGGCGGAGGTCTCAATCTGGCCTTCGCTACTCGAAGCCAGTGGATGGGCCATCCGTGCTGCCTAAATTGCCTGAAGAGCAAATGCCAGAACTCCGTCCAGGGCTCCTGTAATTCCTGCAAGTAAGCTTCAGATCGTTTTTTTCCCATGGTCATACTGAAGACTGAACCCCGGACTGTCACACCGAGCTATACCTCTAGCCCTTTGTTATTTTTTGAGAGTCTCACTGAGACTCTCAATGCCCGGACTGAGCTCCAGCTTATGGTCTTCCTATCTCAGGCATACCCTGCTACTTAGGAGAATTTCTTTTTTGAGACAGGATCTCATTATATAACGCAGGCTGACCTCAAACTCACAGTGATCCTCCTCCCTGAGCCTCCCAAGCATTGGGATTATAGACGTGCACCACCACACCTGGCTTTAGGATCTCTTAAATTCGGGGACGAGGGGTGTGATGGCGTATGCCTGGAATCTCGGTCTTCTGGCAGACTGAGGTAGGAGGATCAAAAGTTCAACCCCTGTCTGGTCAACTGAGACCCTGTCCGGATGGAATATATAGCTCAGCAAAGGCCCAGGGTTTAATCCCTACTACACACGTGTTCGCATATATGTGTGCACGCACGCGCACACACACACACACACACACACACACACACGCACGAGGGAAAAGCAACCATTTGATTCCAGCAAGTTTTTCTAAAAACTTGGATTTTTAGGGATAAGATCTCACTCTAATTCAGGCCGGGCTGGAACTACTCACTAGCTCAGGCTGGGCTCAAACTCGGGTGATACTCCTGCCTTATCTTGAGTGCTGGGAATGCAGATATGTGCCACCACACTCAGATGATGAGACTTGCTTCTGAAAGTGTAGGTGGGAGCTCTGAGGGCTCTCTTTTTGCGTACCCATTTTTCCCGCGCACACCGGACACATGGCTACAACGGCCCCACCGGCCTCAGCAGTCATCTCAGGGATCAGACACGGGCAAGGTTTGAAGCCGTGTGCCTTGCTGTATTGTGCAGTCATGAGCGGGTATTTCTGCAAACTCAACGAAGTCATTTTTTTCCTAACGGGAACAGTGTGGCTATTGTGTGGCAGGACGCAGTAAGGCTTTGAACTACATCTCCCAGGCGCCCCTGCGGGTCCTGCGCAGAGCAAAGCCAGCGTCTGATGTCCGGCTGGCTGCTGCTGCCACACACGCCCCTTGCGCTTCAGGTGCCAGTGGCCTCGCTGGGTCTGAGCTGCAGTCACCAGAGGACACTGTCAGCCAGCGCTGCGTGGGCCCCAAGCTCTCCTCAGCCACCACGCTGGGCTTGGAATGGGAGGGGCACCTGCCTGGGGATGGTGCCCTGTGACCCTGAGGAGGGACCTGGGCTGACGGGGCAGGCAGGAGTGAAGGCAGCCTAGCATCCTGTGGCAGTGTCCACTTGAGGTGGCTTTCTAGCCACATCGATCCTGGGGACCTTGGCGGGGCCTGGACCAGCCCTCGGTTTCCTTCGCAAGCACAGGCAGGTCTTCCAGCTCCTTCTGACTCCGGTGCCCCAAGATCCTTACGAGACCATCCCACAACTCTGCTGTGGACCCCACAGACCCCAAGGCAGGTCTCCTGGCTCTCCAAGACGCTCCTCTGCGGCAGGGCCTCCCGGTCAGACCACGGGCAAAGGGCTGACCATTAACGGTTGTGCGGAGCCATCCCATGCACTGGTGGACCTGGGTAACACCCCAGCCCGGACCCACTAGGTGTCAGCAGCTCCCTCCGGGAGGCACCTGTCTGCCCCCCCAGCCTGCGATGTGTTAGGCGACAGTACAGAGGGGAGTGCAGATCACTAACTCCTTGACTTGTCTGGGTGGGCAGTGTTGCCACAGGGTCCTTAAGCATGGGGCAGGGAGACAGAAGAGCAGGGGAGGCATGGCGGGTGCCCAGCAGGTAAAGAGTCTGGGAGACAGAGGCCAGGCGTGGCTCCCAGAGCCCTGCCCACACCTGGGGTTTACGTAATGAACCTGTGTTGCTCTAATACACTAAACGTGAAAGTTTGTTACGGCAGCAACAGGAAACTACAAGAGCCTCCAGACTGTGGCGGCCAGACTAGCTCTAGACACTGCCACCCGCTACTGGAAAGAGTCACGTGCTCTGTGTGGTCCCCACTGAGAGGTAACGCTCGCCCTCTCCGACCGCAACCTGCCTGTGGGCACGTGTGGTAACTACCAGGAAGAAGCACATAGGCATGGCTGGCACTGGACCTCAGCCTTAAGATCCCAGCAGGGCTGTCATGGGACTCTTCCCTGCATAGAACCCTCTGGAAGGGACAGGACCAGCTGTCTCAGTGTCCTACCTTCTGGCTGCAGTCTCAGGAGACACCCAGGCCAGGCCAGGCGAACTTCAGAGGCCACTTAGCCCCTAGTCAGCGGCAGAAATAACAATGGCATGGGCATGGTGACACACACCTGTAGTCCAGCTCTCAAGAGGCTGAGGCAGTAGAAACTCAGTGAGTTCAAAGCCAGCCTGAACTACATGGTGAGACCGTTTCTCAAAAAACAACAAGGGCTGGAGATTGAGCTCAGTAGTTCCAGCGCCTGCCTGGCAAGTGCAAGGTCCCTGGTTCAATCCTCCATAACCACATACAATACGCCCACCAGCAATCTGTACCACATACCACAGTGCCGGGCGTGGTGGCTCACGCCTGTCATCCCAGCACTCGGGAGGCAGAGGCAGGAGGATTGTTGAGTTCGAGGCTTGCCTGGGCTCCATAGTGAGCTCAGGGCCAGCCTGAACTACAAAGCGAGACCCTGTCTCAAAACAAAACGAAACAACAAAAAAAATGACAGTAACAACAAAACAGAGGGGACTCCCTTCAAAGTCACTCAGAACGGAGAACTAGACAGTACGCGTCGGCAGTCTGAATGCTGAGCGAGCTCCTACGCGACTCTGAGACGGGCTTCCGTGCACCCCGACCGGCAGCACGGGGCTCCTGATGCTCGTCGCAGGCCTGGGGAGGACGAGGGGCAGGGCGCCTCCGGGACTCTGGCTCTGTGGCCTGCCTCCCCCACCCTGGGGCCGTAAGAGGCAGAGGGCCCTGCCACGGACACAGCTGCATCCAGGGACTCCAGGCAGGACGCGGTGCCCGCCCAAGGGATGCGCACACACCCTGGAGGAGGAGCCAGTTTCGTCCGGCAGTAAGAAGGGAGGGGAGCAGGCGCAGAAGACCTGCGCTGGCCTAGGGACCCGGAGTCCGCGGGCAGCGAGGGCCAGCACTGCCAGGTCTGCCTGTCAGCAGCAGGCTCGGGGCAGGACTGCGGGCTTCCTGGACACGCAGCCTAGGGGGCTGCAAAGGCTGACTCCTCCAGGGGCGGGACTGACCACCGCCTCTCACTGCAAAGCCCACCGGTCCCTGCCACCGTCAGCCAAGCCCAGTGGCCCGAGTCATTTCCTGGGTCCAGAGCACCCCTTCCCTCCTCTCCCGCCTCCCGCTCCAGAACCCCCCTCCCTAGCCGCAGCCTGCGCTCGGCCCGCCTCTGAGGCTCCAGAGTCTGGAGACAAAGCAGCACCAGCACAGGCCCAGGGCCCGGAGGCCACTGCTACATCCAGCGTCTCCTGGCCGCGCCAGACCCTGAAAGGCCCTCTCAGCCTCCCCTCGACCCCAGGCCGTCCCCTCCGCCAGGGCCTCGCCCACTGCCCCACGCGCGGGGCCTTCAAGCAATGCCCACTGGCCAAGACCGCTGGCGACATGGACCGGCCGGGCATCGTAAATGCTCGTCACCAGGACCAGCCGGGGAGGGCAGCCGGCAGGCTCCGGCCCCAGCTTTCTCCCGGCCTTGCAGAGCCGCCTGGGCTCCCCGGGAGACCCGGGCGCTCTCGCCCTCCCCTTTCCCCAGCATCCCCGAACCGGGCCCCAGGAAGTCTGTTTTCCCCTCCGCGGGGCCAGGGCCGAGTGGGGCAGGAGGGAGCAGGAAGCGCGGGGAGATGAGACCGGACGGACGCAGGCTGGGGTGAGGGGCTCTTAGGGGCGGTGGCGCTGAGGCCGGGCTGAGAAGCTGCACTCTGCCCCGAGGGCGCACTTGGGTCCGGGAAGCCGCGGAAGGTGCTGCCGGACTGGAGGGTCGCAGCTCGGGGAGAAGCACGTCCTTGCCCACACCCTCGGACACCATTGCCACGGCCGCCAGGACGTCCTGTGGGCGGCCCGGCCCCGCGTCAGAGTCGGCACAGGCCGCCGGCCCTCGCCCCTGCTGCCCTCCGCCCGACCGTGCAGCGCGGCCAGGCAGCCCCGGCGCTCCGCGGCCAGGCCCAGGCTCCGGCGGCGGCTCGGGCGCCCGGCTCGGGGCTCTGCACCCGCGAGGACGGGCTGGTCGCGGCTCCGGCCAGCTTGGGGCACCTCGGAACCCTTCCTGCCAAGCCCCCTCTCGGATGATCATAAAAAGACAGAGGCTAAACAAGGTAACAGATTCCAACTGAGGAAAGGGCTGGCAAACCGGGGGGCGGCGAGGCCCCCCAGCCCTGAGCTGGGTGGGGGAGGGGAGGGGCGCTTCCCAGTGGGCTGTCTGTGAGTCCTTCCAGGCTGCCCGGGGTGTGTGTGTGTGTGTGTGTGTGTGTGTCCAGCTGATTAAAAAAGAGTGCACTCGAAGTCCTCCTTTCCTCAAGGAATTAAAAAACGAATCACCTTGTGACCAGCAAACCACTTCCTGAAAAACTCTGCAAACTGAGCAGATTCACACAGTTTCCAGCAGCATAGCTCACGGCAGCCAGCTCGTGAACACAAGCAAGTGTACACGGATGGACAGACGGGTAAGGGACGTGCAGTCCACCCACAGTCGATCACGGATGACTGAGAGGTCACTGTGCTCAGTGGGATAAGCCCTCGCTAGAGGACGTGAGTTACAGCTTCCTGGACATTCGCTGAGACAGAACAGTGGTTCACAGGGAGCGGGCCGAGAGAGAGTTGCTTAGTGGGGGCAGCTTCAGACTGGCAAGATTAGGAGTCCCGGCAGTTTGTTTCACAGGAATGTGGAGATACGTACACTTCCTATAGACACATATATACGTGTATATGTCTGTGTTATCTGCATCCCCCAGCACTGAGGAGTGAACCCTGGGCCTTGGTACTGAGCCGAGACAGTGTTTTGCTAAGTCTCTGTGTTCCTCAGGCTGGGCACACACAGTTTTCCTGCCTCAGCCTCCCAGAGCGCCGGGGCCACAGGCATATGCCACCATGCCAGTCTGAACAACGTGGCTGTACTTAGCAGCACTAAAGCGTGCCGGGAGCTGCAGGAATGCCTCGGTGAAGCAGCACGTCCTGAGCGTGCGTGAGACCCGCATTCGCCCCGAGCATCTGAGTTATGGAGAAAAGGCATGGTCACATCTGCAGAGCCCTTTTTGTTTTTAGGTTTTCTATTTATTTGGTTTCATCTGGGCCGGGAGACCAAAGCCTCCAGGGGGCTGCTGCCAAGGCAGGGCAGAGTCCCAGCTGGGCTGGAGAGCCTGGCCGCTCACGGTGAGCCACAGACACGTCAGGAAGCTTGGAAGAGGTGACAGAAAAGCAGAAAGCAGAGGGGACAGCGCTGCCTCCGGGGGAGACAGAGCCATTCCAGAAGGGAAGCTGATCCCGCCCGGCATTCCTCAGCGGCGGACGACACCCCAGTCGCTACGCAGCCGGCGCTGGGGCAGTGTTCACTGGACATAGATTTGAGCCCTCGGGAGGACGGCAGAGAGCTGTGTGTGAGGCAGGGGGACGCGGGCTCAGCCTCCGTGGCCGGCAGTGACCAGAGCCTAAACGTGGGTACGAGAACAGGCCAAGCATTCCTGCACAGTCATTCTTCTTCTTTCTTTTCCTTTGCCACACTGGGACTGTCTACCACTGAGTCACACCCTCATCCCTCTCATTCACTGCTTCAACACAGAGTCTCTGTGGCCCTAGCTGGCCTTGAGCTTGTGACCCTCCTGCTTCTGCCTCCCAATAGCTGGGACCACAGAAGTAGCCACCACACCTGGTGGTGCATGCAGTGGGAATGAGAGCTGACGGGGGAGTTTCAGGATTGCTGCTCTACTTATGTACGTGAACATTTTAATAAAGTAACAAAATGAAAGATTTAAGTAATTAACAAGTGATCTAATAAACACGGGAGAACATGCAACCCAGAGAGTCCGTGTTCTTCACAGGCAAATCAGAAATTCATCCAAGGTGGCCATGGTCCAAGTCACAAACAAAATGGATTCTCCTGTGCACAACAGGCCCACACAGAATCCATAATTAACTCCGTGGCCAAAAAGTAATGCAACTGGAAATTACTAAAAAAGTATAAAATAGTTCTATTGCTCTGGGCATTTAACTCAGGTGGTACCGCGCCTACCTTGGAAGCACAAGGTCCTGAGTTCAATCCCTGGTACCACCAAAAAAAATACTTCTATTGACATGGACAGTCCCAAATATCCTTTTTCTTTTTCTTTTTTCTTTTTGAGACAGGGTCTCGCTTTGTAATTCAGGCTGGCCGTGAGCTCACTATGTATCTTAGGCAAACCTTGAACTCAGCAATCCTCCTGCCTCTGCCTCCTGAGTGTTGGGATTACAGGCGTGAGCCACCACGCCTGGCACTGTGGTATGTGGTATTGATTGCTGGTGGGCGTGAGTCTCCACACCCAGCATTGCATGTGGTTACCAGGGATTGAACTCAGGACCTTGCGCTTGCAAGGCAGGCGCCGGAACCACTGAGCTAACCCTCTGGCCCCCAAATATCCTTTTTTTTTTTTTGCTTTTTGAGACAGGGTCTCGCTTTGTAGTTCAGGCTGGCCCTGAGCTCACTATGGTGCCCAGGCAAGCCGCCGCGAACTCAGCAATCCTCCTGCCTCTGCCTCCCGAGTGCTGGGATGACAGGCATGAGCCACCACGTCCGGCATTGTGGTATGCGGTGTTGACTGTTGGTGGGCGTGTCTCCACGCCCAGCATTATGTGGTTACAGGGGCTCGAACTCAGGACCTTGAGCTTGCAAGGCAGGCACCGGAACCACTGAGCTAACCCTCCGGCCCCCAAATATCCTTTTAATTCTCTCCTGAATGAAAAATAAAATCAAGGATGAAATGCAAATTTATCTAAAAATGATCAAGAGTAGGATATATCAAAATATGATAGCCATGAAGGCTATCCTCCAAAAAATCGATAGCTTTAAATGCATCATTAGGGAAAAAAAAAATCCTAAAACAGCAACAAAACAATTCATTTGAGAAAAAAGTGCAAAAAGAAATTCATAGAAGTTAAAAAGATGGAATTAGGAAAAATTTATAAATTAAGGGGAAAAAGTGGACAATGATCACAAATGAGTTCTCTGAACTAGTAAAACAGAAATTACTGTTTTGTTTTTTTGGTATTGGGAATTGAACTCAGGACCTTGCACTTGCCAGGCAGGTGGAGCGCTCTGGGCTAAATCCCCGGCCCAACCCTTGCCTTACATTTGCCAATTCTGCATGTACTGTTTTCACCAACTCTTTCATGTTTGGTGGCCCTTTAGTGTGCTCTTTGGGACACAGACTTTGCCCATTCTTATATCCTCCCCAGCACACTGATACCAAAGATGGCCTGGTGCATAGTAGGCCAGCACTCTACCACTGGACTCCGCCCACAGTCCCTCTGCTCAGTTTCTACTTTTATTTTTTGGTATCAGGACTCCAACTCAGGACCTTGCACTTGCCACGCAAGCATGACACCATCGAGCTACATGGCTCGGGCCCCCTCTGCTCAGTTTTTAAAGCAAATTTCTCATTGCCCTGAAGCACTTCTTCATAGATCCTGGTTGTTAAGTATGCCAATTTCAAAGTACTGATTATTGGCCAGGTATTTAGTGCAGTGGTTCCAGCGTCTGCCTGGCAAGCACAAGGTCCTGAGTTCAGTCTCTGATACCACAATGCCGAACAAACGTGGTAGCTCACACCTGTAATCACAGTAGTCAAGAGGCAGAGGTAGGAGGATTGCTGCAAGTTCAAGGCCAGCCTTGGGTACATAGTAATTTTAGGACCAGTCTGAACTACAAAATAAGACCCTGTCTCAAAAAAAAAAAAAACAAAAAAAAAAACAGTACTTTTTTTTTTGAGACAAGGTCTCGTTTTGTAGTTCAGGCTGGCTTTGAGTTCCCTATGTAGTCCACGTGAGCCTCAAACTCGGCAATCCTCCTGCCTCTGCCTCCCAAGTGCTGGTATTACAGGCGTGAGCCACCACGCCTGGCTTAACTATTTTTTTTACAGACTGTCACTTAACCTTTGTGTGTTCTCAACTGCCCACACTTTAAGAATCTCCTAGGCTTCCTTAAGAGATTTTATATTTGACCTAAGACATCCATCTTCTGGGATTCTAAACTTGGCTCATATATATTTTCCCAAGGCTTCTGCTGTTTGGGCTTCATGCCATGTGTTGTACAGGTAACGTGAGGCAGGGCTACACCTTTCCACCTGTGAACTGACAGCTAATCATCCCCAAACCATCTATTGAAAAGTTTGTTTCCTACTGGTTTGAAATATCATGCTAAGTATAAATTAAATCTCCAGATTACACAAGGTGATTTCTGGACCATTTGTCCTAGATTGGGGCTGTATCTCCACTTTCTGTCTTTTTAATTTTTTTTTTTAGTTTTTTGAGATAGGGTCTCACTTTGTAGTTCAGTGAACTGAGCCTGAACTCACTATGTAGCCCAGGCTAACCCTGAAATGGCAATCACCCTGCCTCTGCCTCCTGAGTGCTGGGATTATAGGCATGAGCCTTCTACCCTAATACCACATAATTTGAATTGCTAGTTTAAAGCAAGCATGGCTTTGCTCTATTTTCAAAGTTACTGTATGATCTTTTTTCAAAATAAAACTTAAAAGCATCTTTTCCCTCAAATTATATCTTTATACGTTAGAAATGATTTACTTTTGTATGTTTTTCAACTCTGAGTAAACAAAGTGACAGAGCATGAATAATTTTACACATTGCTTTCTTCATTTAAGAATGTCTCTCTGGCCGGGCGTGGCGGCTCACGCCCGTCATCCCAGCACTCGGGAGGCAGAGGCAGGAGGATGGCTGAGTTCCAGGCTTGCCTGGGCTACACAGCGAGCTCAGGGCCAGCCTGACCTGCAAAGCGAGACCCTGTCTCAAAAAAAAAAAAAAAAAAAAAAGAATGTCTCTCTGACTCTCCCTTTGAGTACAATGAAGGTCCACACGTTTCAATGCCAACATCCCGAAGTAAGCTCGGGACCACAATACAACGTGAACAGAGGTGAGGCTGTGTACGGTTCATCTTCATGGCCTGGACTGGAATATTTCTGCTTTACTCCACCCGCGCTAACAGGCACAGTGCTGAATTGGGTTTTCAACCCATTCTGAAGGAGTCTTTTCTTCTTCTTCTTTTTTTTTTTGTCTTTTTGAGACAGGGTCTCGCGTTGTAGTTCAGGCTGGCCCTGAGCTCATTATGGTGCCCAGGCAAGCCGCCACGAACTCAGCAATCCTCCTGTCTCTGCCTCCCGAGTGCTGGGATGACATGCATGAGCCACCACGTCTGGCATTGTGGTATGCGGTGTTGATTGTTGGTGGGCGTGTCTCCATGCCCAGCATTATATGTGGTTACCGGGGATCAAACTCAGGTCCTTGCACTTGCGAGGCAGGTGCCGGAACCACTGAGCTAACCCTCCAGCCTAAGTCTTTTCTTCTTTTTGAGACAGGGTGGTTTGTAGTTCAGCTTTGTAGTTCAGGCTGGTCCTGAGCTCACTCTGTAGCCCAGGCAAGCCTTGAACTCACAGCAATCCTTCTGTTTCTTCCTCTGAAGTGCTGGGATTACAAATGGAAGCTACCACGCCCAGGGTTATGGCGTGTGGTACAGACTGCTGGGATTACAGGTGGGGGTGTGAGTCACCACATCCAGCACTGTGGTATGTGGTTCCCAGGATCAAACTCAGGACCTTGCTCTTGCAAGGCAGACGAGGGAACCACTGAGCTAAATCCCTGGTCCCCCTATCCTGTTCTTAACGGACACAAGGGACTCAGAGCCATCCAGCTCCTTCACAGGCCCAAGCGAGTCTATTCCAACCCCATCCTGGGTTTCTGAGGGTTTCTACTGTGCCCATCAGTATTAGCTCCAATTTGCTCCCCTGCTTTTTTTTCACTAAGCTACATCCCAGCCCTTTTTGCTTTTCCTTTCTTGAGACAGGTTCACTAAGTTATCCAGGATGGGCTCAAACATATGATCCTCCTGCCTCTGTCTCCCAGAGTACTGGCACTGGAAGTGTGTGCCAGCCACTGGGCTTTTTTTTAACTCATTCTTTGTCTACTTCAGGCTGGGATCACTTCCCTGATCTTCGACGTCTAGCCACAGAAAGGAGGTGACAGGCCAGGTGTGGTGGCTCACGCCTATAATCCCTGCACTCAAGAGGCAGAGGCAGGAGGATTGCTGTGAGTTCAAGGCTAACCTGGGCTACATAGTGAGTTCAGGACCAGTCTGAAGTACGAAGCGAGACCCTGTCTCAAGAAAACTGGAGGGAAGAAAAAGGTAACAGCCTGCAGAGAGAAAATTCTTTTTGCTTATAATTTTATTTATTTTGCTTTTTTTTTTCTTTTTTTTGAGACAGGGTCTCACTTTGTAGTTTAACTGGCCCTGAGCTCTCTATGTAGCCCAGGCAAGTCTCAAACTCAGCAATCCTCCTGCCTCTGCCTCCCGAGTGCTAGGATGACAGGCGTGCACCACCATGCCCGGCACTGTGGTATGTGGTATTGATGGCTGGCAGGCGTGAGTCACCACGCCCAGCACTGTATGTGGTCACTGGGATCGAACTCAGGACCTTGTGTTTGCGAGGCAGGCACCGGCACCACTGAGCTAAATCTCCGGCCCTATTTTGTTCTCTTTTTACAAGATAATTTTGCTGGGCATGTATCAAAAGGTGATCATGAGTTGCTCCGGCCATCACGCACGCAGCCTCTGTGACAAGCTCCCTGACTGCCAACAAGCAGCTATCAGCCTCTGCAGCCTCCGGGAAGGGCCTCTGCCTCTGCCCACTGCTGCTGAGGCTTTGTCTGGGGTCTGCAGCACCATCGTGATAGCGCTGTACACCACACTGCCTCTGCCGTCCCTGGACTCCGCCAGCCCGCAGGACTAAATCCGATTTGCTGCCTGTGACGGCCACCCTCCTCCCGGAAGCCTCTCCTCTCCTGCTCCTGGGACTCATACCGTTGGCACTGCCTTCCACAGGAAGCACACTGGCCAGTGTTATCAAAGGGTGTCGCAGGAATGATGAAGTGTAAAAGCCACTGTGGCTTCCACTTTACTCTCTTCACTGGGGGTGAGGGGGGACCCCAGGCTGTGGCCTCCTTACCAGCCACATTCAGGGTTTCAGATGACTGTGGCTCAGGCAAATCATACTGTCCTGACAGACCAAACAACAGTCATCCAGCTAAGCAGCTCCCAAATTCCTGGCTTATAGGAACTGAGGCAAAAATACTTTTAACTACTAAGTTTTGGGAGCAATTTATTGTGTAGCAAAGACTTATGGAAATACTATATGCATTTTTTTTTCTTTTGAGACAGGGTCTTGCTTTGCAGTTCAGGCTGGCCCTGAGCTCATTGTTAGCCCAGGCAAAGCCCTAACTCAGCAATCCTCCTGCCTCTGCCTCCCGAGTACTAGGATTAGGGGCGCAAGCCACCACACCCAGCACTGTGGTATGTGGTTGTCAGGGACTGAACTCAGGACCTTGAGCTTTCAAGGCAGGCATCGGAACCACTGACTAAATCTCCAACCCTCTCGTTTCTCTTGTGGTGCTGGGGTTGAATCTGAAGCCCCAGACATGCTACACAGGTGCTCTACCACTAAGTGATGTGTGAAACACATTTTCCCTTTTAATCTTATTTTGAAACAGGGTCCCACTAAGTAGGTCAGACGGGCCTTAAAAACTGTGGTCCTGGTCAGGTGTGGTGGCTCACGCCTGTCATCCCA
>PVIC010002617.1:14177-75764 GCA_004025085.1 Thryonomys swinderianus | reverse complement strand
ATGTTTGAAAATATAGAGAAAGCATGAGAATAATCACAAGTGACATGAAAGCTACAAAAGAAAGACTGAAATAGAACTAAGATGACAAAGGCAGGTTCTAAAAGGAAAGCTGCAGCAGAACGGTCAAAACCGGTGAGTGCCACGGCGGCGAAGCTGCGGTGGCGGGATCTACCTGCCCTTGGTCCCAGCCCCGGGACGGGGGCAGACGCAGCGGAGCCGGGACGGGGCGTCCAGGAGGACAGGACAAGCGAGCAGCCGGAGACAGGGCGGAGCCGGGAAACCACGGGGTGCAGGCGCTGTGAGAGGCTGAACGGAGAAGCCAGACCCAAGTGCGTTGGAGTCATGTCGCTTAAAAGCCAGTGATGAAATAAGTTCTAAGCCGGAGATTTAGCTCAGTGGTTCTGGTGCTGCCTGGCGAGCACAAGGTCCCTCATTCGATCCCCGGTAACCACATACAACAGTACCAGGAGTGGTGGCGCACGCCTGTCATCCCAGCACTGGAGGCAGAGGCAGGAGGACTGCTGTGAGTTTGAGGCTTGCCCGGGCTTCATAGTGAGCTCAGGGCCAGCCTGAACCACAAAGCGAAAACCTGTCTCCAAAAAAAAGAATATTGATGGCTCGAAGTGTAACTATTGTATGGTGTGACTTGAAACATTTGTTAGAGTTAAGTCACAATAGTGCAAAAGTTGAAAGGGAGAAAAGGAAATATGGAGTTACAAGGTTCTGTACTGTCATGAATTAAGGATGAGTGCTGTGTAAGGGGAGAAATGTAAGATAGTCTACAACTAGAGATCATACAGACCTTCAGAGGACAATGGGGAATATTATGAATACTTACATGTCAGTAAGTTTGGCAATTTAAATGAACACAGTTACCAAGACACTAAAGAGATATAAAGCCTGCAACTTTCTATATTTATTAAAGTAGTTGAATTTGTAGCTAAAATATCTCGAAGATAACTTTTGTCTAAGTGACCTCGCTGATAAATTGAGCTGAAAATGTAAGAAAAAAATGACTAATCTGACAAAAGATTCAGAAAATGAAGAGGAGGGAGTATCTTGAAGTCATTGTGTGAGACCAGCATTGCCCTGGTGTCAGGTCAGACAGAAGATGTTACAAGAAAGCGGACCTCCCACGGTGCTGGCAGTGCCCACCACACCCCTCAAGGGAGCGGTAGAGAGGCTGTCCGGCGAGGCTGCGCGAGGTTATCCCCCAACGAGAGGAGGCCCGACACTGGGGATCCGGCCGGTAACCCTCTCTGCCTCGGTGACCCCGAGGTGGAAATGTGGACAGTGCAGGAGGCGGCGGGAATGGCCCGGCCCTAACGAGAGACCGAGGAGAGGACAAAGGGGAGGAAGCAATATTTGAAAGCATAATGACTGAAAAATGCCTGGAAACCATGAGAGACACCAGGCCAGATGCAGGATGCCTCCCAAGATGGGAGGATGGGCAAAAAGAGCTCCACGGCCAAACACACTGAAACTGGACCTGCAGAAGACCAGAGAGAGGAGAAAAGCTGAGACGTGTTCAGAGGAAGGAGACCCCCAGGGGGCGGCGGCGGCTCCTCCGCTCCTGGGGAAGGAGCGGCTGGGGAGCTGGGGGTGGCGGGGAGCATCAGGGGCAGCTCCGACCGTCCGCGTCAGCGTGCGTGTGCCCCTGGCCGCAGCCCGTGGGGTCGGAAAGCCCCCGAGTGGAGTTAATGGCTCGGGGTCTTTGCTCCCCACGAGGAGGGCAGGGCTGTGAGTCCACGCCACGCTCTGCTACACCAAGACGTTGTTTCTGAGGTGTAACTGAAGGGACAGGAACAGACTGCAGCTTCCTGATGACTGAGAAGGACAATACTAATCCAAAAGGAAGCAAGTGAAAAGCCCTTGGTAAAAGAGTAAATTAGGATCTGTACATCAGGAATTACTTCTAGTATCGAGGGAATAAGTATTCCAATTGAAAAACAGCAGATATAGCATGTTCGCAAAAAACCCATCTAGAAAGAACATAAGGACTCAGAAGTGTGAACACCAGGCAAAGGTGAGGTTTGTGTAGTGTCCAAAGCAGACGTCGGGCCCACCGAGGCGCTGCGGTAGGGCTTTCGCAGGAGCCAGGGCAGAGGACAAGGCCTGTCCTGCGCACAGCAAGCCCAGTGCAGCGTCCCAGCTGCCGGACTGCTGCCCAGTTGTCAGTTCGGGCCTCGGGCCGGCCTCACCCCGTGAGCACCGCTGGCCAGGACCGGGATCGCTCTGTAGGAACCTCTGCCCGGGTAGAAGACCGCGGTGCTGGGGCCCAGGCGGCCCGTGCCTGTGTGTCACTGGGCCACACTCCGCTCACAGTGCCAGACTGCACCTTGGGAGGCTGGGAAGTGGAGCCCCCTTGGATGCCAGAGGCAGAGGCCTTGGCTCTGCGAACAGGGGGTGATGTGAAGGTTTCGATGCGAAAGGAGGTCATAGCAGTTTTAAATTTGGATAAACCTAATAACATGACATCAGAATCAATGAAGAAATTGAAATAAGTTCTAAGACAAAGATATTTTTATAATTATGTGGAGCTCTCAACATGTCTCAGTAATTGATAATACAAGCAAACCAAAAGATCAAAAACTACAAACCTCTAAGTACAGATGTTTTCAGTGGGATCAACAGTCTCATCTGACGCACACGTTAGAACATGTCGCTGAGAGACACATGTGGGTGTCTGCACATAAAAGACATAAAAACTGACCGGCTTTGGACCAAGGTGCAAGTCTCAGTGCATCCCAAAGCAGTGTAATATGTGTATGATACCATAATAGATTTCTGGAATTAAGCTATACATGAGAAATAAAACAATTATAAAATTCCAAACGTTTCAAAGTAAATTCTTTTATATCATTCATGGGAAGTTGGAAAATATTTTCTATTAATAATGAAAATAATCCATATAAAACTTAAAGAATATAGTCAAAGCTATAGTTGGGAAGACTTATGTTATAGAAAAGCTGAAAATAGGCTAAGCATCTGAATTATGGGGGAAAAGCCCCTGAAAAAAGTTTAAAGAAAATAAAAATATTACAAGTGGAATCAGGAAATGGACAGGTGCAGTAGAAAAGTTCAGGTGGGTTGGCTGGAAGAGCCTGCGTGCTATGCATGTGACCTGGATTCAGTGCCCAGAGCATCTACAAAATAGCATAAGGATATTGGAAATAGCCTCATGCTAATAAGTTTGAAAATCTACATGAAATAGACATTTCTTTCTTTTTTTTTTTGAGACACGGTCTCGCTTTGCAGTTCAGGCTGGCCCTGAGCTCACTATGGAGCCCAGGCAAGCCTCGAACTCAGCCATCCTCCTGTCTCTGCCTCCCGAGTGCTGGGATGACAGGCGTGAGCCACCACGCCCGGCCTTATAAATTTTTTATTAATTTGTGATACGCAACTCATTAATCAACCAGTGAGAAATTTCTTGGAAAATGTGACTTACCAAAAGCAACGGAAGAAGTAAGAGCCATAAACTAACCTTGTACCCACTAGAAACATTTAGATTTACAAAAATACAAAAGAATACGTGTTGGGAGTAAGTGTTCGTGTGCGCGTCTCTCGCTTGTGTTTCCTGAGTTGATGCAGACCATTTTCCTTGAGTACAAGATCAACACCTAGGTTTTGGACTTGGGGTCATGTCCTGGGTGCTCTTAATGTCGCTGTAAGGGCGGTCAGCCCTCGCTGTGGTCAGTGGATGGTCCGTTGGCCAGCCCGACGGGAGCCCCGAGCAGGGCCGGTGGCGGGGCTCCGCGGCCAGCCCCCGCGCTCTTCTCCCGGCCCTCCCAGGGCTCCTTACTCCAGTCGGCCCCAGCTGCAGACATCCGTGTCCTCGGTCACATTCTGCAGGGAAGAGTGAGAAGTCCGGGAGCTGCAGGGTGGGAAGAGAGACGTCCTTAGCTGGGCCCTGGCTTGCGTGTCAGTGCTGGCCACGAGCCCTGGTGGACGGTCTGCGTCCCCTTCCCTCGGCCACAGGCTGGCTTTGGGGTGTGCGGGCTGCCAGGCCCGCGTGGGAGTCAGACCTGGAGAATCACACAGCAACTGGGCAGGAAGAGCACAGGTCGCCACCATGGTGTTTATGAGATGTAAAAATCTCAGGAGTTCTTCTTTCAGAATAACTATACAATTCTATATAAGTAAAATAATTTCTAGGGTACCACACCACAGCTGTTAGGAATATCAACATCTGGCAAGTTTTGTTGAAAATGTTGAGCAGCAAGTTTTCTCACAACCCTCCCCAGGACGTGTAAATTGTTACGGCTGCTTTGGGAAACAGTTTGGCTTCATGTAGCCAGCACTGAAGGAGCTCTTTCGCAGTCACTGGGCAGCGGCTGCTCGTCTGGGTACATCCTGCAGGGGGATGTGAACCTGTGTGCTCGGAACAGCTCTGCCGGATCTGCTGTGCCGTGGACACTGCCCGGGGCTTAGAGGACGGTGGCTGAGTAGTGGAGGACACACAGTGGACAGCACACAGGAGTGAGGGCCAGCGACAGCTGTGACAGCCACAGAGCTGAGCAACACAAAAGCAAAAGAATGCGTCCCGGGCCAGGTGCTGGGGGCACACCTGCTGGCACAGGGAGGCTGAAGCAGGAGATCGCAGGTTCAAGGCTAGCGTAGACCACACAGTGAGAGCCTTTCTGACACCAGAAAGGGCAGAACAGGTCCTGTCTGACTGTGTAAAACTCAGAAGCAGTGTGAGGCTGCTCAGAGAGGTGCTAGATCCCTAACGAGAAGCCAGCACGTGCTCAGCAGGAACATTGGGCAGGAGCAGGAGCTTCTGTGGGCACAGAGGGACTCCACGTTCCTGGGTGCCGGTGATGCTGGTGTTTGTGGAGTGACTGGATGGTCCCTGTCATTTTCTGTCTGTCTGTGTGTAAGACTTTACAGCAAAAGCGAAAACAATCAGACTTACAGTGCTGGCCCCACTCAAAACTGCTGGGCGATCTATAGCCTGTGTATGTGGAATGGTCAGAATGTTTATCTTAAATCTCCTTGTCTCTTTGTAGAGAGGTGCACTTTGAAATTGTTGTTTAAAGCTTTGCGGGTTTTCTGGAGAGAGTGGACCGAGTGCCCTGGCCTCCTAGGAAGCTGCCGTCCACCGCCTGGAGGACATCCTCTTTTGTTGACCTTCTTCCTCCCCGACCGACTTGGACAGACCTGACAGCACATGACACACAGGTAGGACAGGTGTGCTGCTATGTTTCCATGTGTGCAGGTTTCTTTCTTTTCTGGCTTTGCATGACTAACAGGTGATCAAGTTCCAAAACTTCTGAACATACTCATTCTTGGTTTTAGCAGTCTCCTTCTTTTGCAGATGTATTTGAAATCTACGTGCAGTACCTGATGCAGTGTTTTGGTTTGTGTCTCACCTTATTTTTATATCTCATTATTTTTTAAACCAGCATTAAATTTGAAAATAGCAGGTGGGTTTCCAGGCAGCCTAGGAGTGATAAAGTCAGAAGGCCGAGCGCAGCGGCGGGTGCCCTTTCCCCACGGCCAGCCCAGCCGGCAGGGAAGGTGCCCACCCAGGAGCCTCGGCCTGTGAAGACTCAACTGTTTGCTCCTTAACCATCTTTGAAAGAAAACAAAATACCTGTTTTGTAATCTCCGGATACAAAAGCTGCATTTTGTACTTGAAATTAAGATCCTAGTATTTAATATAAAAGCGTTTGAAATATTTTAGCCAGGATAAGATTTAATACATTGCTGTTTCTGATAAACCGAAAGACGCCTTCAGTTTCCCTTTCATTTACAGTCGTGGCGCTATCGCGGTGCCCTTGGTTTTCCCGGCATCCCAGTCTCTGAGCGAGTCCCCGGGCTCCCGGCCTCGCACACCTCCTCCCACGCTCGCCTCGCCTTGTGTGCTGGGAGACCCAGGCCACGGTCCCGGGTCCGGCGTGTCCCTCCGCCTCGGGCTGCTGCCACGGGAGCGTGCTTCTGCAGCCTCCTCTCTCAGCAGTGACAGGGGGCCCGGAGTGCGGCTCTCTGGCCGCCCTGCACCTCGCCCCTTGGCGTCCAGGCCTGCAGAGGGCTTCCGAGGCCAGGGCTCACACAACGGGGGCGCTCTGACATCGTCATTGCCCTTCCATGCTTAGCTGAGACATTTTATAGTTTGGGGTCAGAATTTCCCTCAGTGCTGGATCCATGGTGGCTCACGCCTGTCATCCCAGCACTCGAGAGGCTGAGGCAGGAGGATTGCCACAAGTTCAAGGTCAGCCTGGGTTACATAGGGAGTTCAACGCCAGTTTGAACTACATAGTGAGACTCTCTGAAAAAAAAGAACGAAACACAGGTCCCCTGGTGAACTTCTGTTACCAGAGGGGACCATTCAGGTGGGAAATGCATGGAAAGTGAGTGTCTGATTCTGTCTCTTATTCGTCAGTTCTTGGCTGGATGATTCCACAGCCAGCCCGGCAGCAGCTGGGGGCCTGGGTCGTGGGCGCCCTGCAGCGTGTGACCTGTGGGGAGTGGACCAGTGGGTCCGGCCGCCACGCCTCTGTGTTCTCCGGAGTCCTCCTGGCCCGAGGAGATAGGCGTCAGCAGCTCTGTCCCACGTGGACGTGTCCCACGTCTCGGGGCCACGGCCTGGATACCCTGCGGGGCTGGAGATTGTTCCTGGCCTTGTCGGTGGACAACCACCAAAATAGATTCGTGAAGTAAAATAACACTGTATGTTCATGCTGTTTTAATTGCAAATTTAAGTTTTTCTTTCTTTGGTTTTATATTTGTCTCTTATACTAAAGTCGTGGTTCCTAATAACTTCAATCTCATTACTCATTTATTTTAACCTGTAAAATAGATGCAATCATTTTGGAATAACAATATCAGTTTATCACTATCAGTATGATTATTGAAAATAGCTTAAGATTTTCTGCAGCTCCTGGGGGGCTACTGGGTATTTGACCCAGGGGCACACTACTGTGCTGAAATTCATCCTCAGTGCTTCTAATATTTTATTTTTAGAGAGGGTCTCACTAAGTTGCCTAAGTAGGACTTGAACGTATGATCCTCCTGCCTCAGCCTCCCTCGGTGCTGGAGTTACAGGTGGTCCCCATCCTGACTATAGTTCTTTTCCCGTCCTTCATACCTAGGGATATTCTGCCAAGTTGTTACTTTCAGGTACTGAAACCCATTCTGTCTGTACCACCAGCTGGCTACACAGTGAGATACGTTTGTTTCATTTCTTTTCCCAAAAGAAGGAAGAGCTTCTTGAATTTTATTTATTTTATGTTGTGGTCCCAGGGACAGAGCCTGGGTCTCACATAGGCTCCTTAGCACCTTAGCAACGAGCCAATCCCAATCTTCTAGTTTTACTTCCCCTACAAGTTTACCAAACATTTTCATGGATTCCAAGTCAAAATATTTAAAAGGTCTCACCTCTACTCCTGATCTTTCTGCTGTTTTCCTCCCTCCTCAATGAGTCGTAACTTGACGTTTCACCTGCCCACTTCCGACGCGCCTGTGTGCAGGTCTCAGGCATGACAGTGCCTGGCACGCGTGTTCAGAGGCGGCTGAGAGAGTTTAGATCAGAACTTCGCTGGAAACTTTAAACCCGGGTAGGAGCGGGGAAGTCTGCAGAAGAAACTAAAAACGGGGCAGAGGCGAGAGCCCGCGTTTCGTGCCACGCACCGGCTCTCACGTCAGAAGCCACTTCTTAGCGCGGCACAGGCCTTCCCCGTCCGGGAGAGTGAGCCCTGGCACCCGCAGCTTCTCCCCACCACCTGCAGCCCTGGCCCCACCCAGCCAGACTGAGAGGCCTCCTGGGAAAGTGCCGCCCACTGCCAAGGCTTCCCGCGTGGGCTGAGCGCTGGGCCCTGCACCTTCCTTCCTGTCCAGGCCGTGGGCTTGGTCAGCAGCCCGGGAGTGGCGCAGTGTCTGTGTGAGGTGAAGCCTGAACAGGTGCTTTCTACAAATCCCAGTTCACGTGGCCAAGCAATGTTGGCATCGCAGGACCTCGAGTGGCTCCTGCCTTGGGAAAGGTTGGCAGACCGCACCTGCCCTGGGGATAGTGTGCTCGTTCCAGCTGTCAGTCTGGTAGGTGGGTCTGTGCCTCTCTCCTGCTCCATCTTCTCGCAGGGCTGGATCCGGGGCTGCGCTCTGAGGGCTTGCTCGGCCATCCAGTGTCGTCTCTGGTGTACTGTCCCAGGTGGCCGGGCCTGACCCACCACAGTGTGCAGGGCCTCCAGGGTCAGGAAGCCGTGGCACGCAGGGGGGTGAGGTCGCAGTGGTTACTGGTGGCATCTACCACACGCACACCTGCCTGTGCTGCCCTCCCTTCTTTGTTTCTGGCATGGCCTGGACGCCCACCAACAATCAATACCACATACCACAGTGCTGGGCATGGTGGCTCACGCCTATCATCCCAGCACTCGGGAGGCAGAGACAGGAGGATTGCTGAGTTCGAAGCTTGCCTAGGCTACATAGTGAGCTCAGAGCCAGCCTGAACTACAAAGCGAGACCCTATCTAAAAAAAAAAACAAACAGCAGACATCAGTTAACTACTTAATGGAGCAGTGAGTCTGCCTGAAGGAGGCCACATTCCCGGAGCTCTGGAACTAAGAAGCCCAGGCACTGTCCAGGACAGCACCCGGGCTTCTGCCTCAGCTGCACCTCAGGTGCCCAGAGAACCAGGGCGAGCGTGCCAGCCTTGGCACACCAGGCGCTTCATGGTTCCTTCCTCCACAATGTGTTCAGGGCTCTTCGTGTGCACGGAGGCAGGTCTGCCCCCACTTGGATCGGGTGGGGAGGGTGGTGCAGCTCTGGTCCTGCCCTATGTGGCCCGACAGGCTTCCCATACGGTCTCTACTCAGTCTCTGGGCATCATCACCGCAAGCTGCTTCCCTGAAGCACGCTGTGGTATTATAGAATTGCGTTACCTTAAATCAGTACCTCTAAACTTTAGGGCAAAGGTAACTTGAACTTCCCATGCTTGCTTGTACAAGGCCGCATGAAATGAGGTGTTTGTGGTTAAGTGAAGAAGTCTTGAGTGCGGCTCCCACGGGCCCCGCTTCGGAGCGGCCCCAAGGGTGTGGCCTTCCCTCCCCTCTGCTCGTCAGCAGCCCACAGGGACCCTCGCCACCAGGGTCCCTCGTCCAGCCACAGCACAGTGCGAATGACCAGCTGCAGGTTAGAAATGCCCGTCCCAAATGCCTTGGAAAGAATTCATTTCAGGACCTTTCTTCTTGTGGTGCGTTTTAGTCAGAAGGGCCTCAAACACGTTTCTTCAGGGCTGCACTGTAGGCTCCGTGACCCAGCTCAGAGCAGGCTAAGGTGGGTGCCAGGTCTTGGGTGGTGCTGGTGCAGCTGGCACCGGAACCTGTTGCATGTGCCTGCTGTTCTCACATCTCTTTGATTTTAGTTTGAAGCATTAACCCCAAATGAGTTCCTCAGGGACTTCTAATGTCTTCTCCCTATTTTTCATTTTCCTTTTAAGTACTTCCAGTGGTATGGAGTCTCGGCTCTTGGTGGGGACAAGCCTTGTGTGGCACATGCCCGGCCAGCTGCCACACGGCCTCCTGGTCATGCAAGATGTGCCCTGTGGGACCAAGGGAGGCTCTGGATGACTCACTCATGGATCTCTTTTTTTTCACTAAGAAAATTTGGTTTACATTTTAAAACTTTAGATGAAAACTCATGGTATAAAAGTCACCTTTTAAACATGCACGCCAGTGGCTTTGTGCATGTTCATGTCACGCAGGCTTCACGCGCTCTAATCCAGACTGTTGGCGCCCAGGAGGAACCTCACCCTCTTTGCCCTTCCCTCTCCGGCTGGGCCTGTTCTGGACACTTGCTGTGGGCAGAAGCACCCAGGAGGTGACCGCGTGCCTCTCCTTCCTGTCACCACACACGGCGTTAGGCTTCATCGTGTGTGGCACACTCCATCCCTCTTTATGCCCACTGTCCCTCCTTTGCACTCAGTGCCCATCCGGGCTGCTGCCCTTTGGTTTCATAGGTGGTGCCGCCATGATTGCTGGCATGGAGGTATGTGTGTGACACACATCCCTCCAGCACGTGCTCAGCTGAGCACAAGGAGGGCCCTCACACGTGCCCTGCATCCACCCCCCCGTAGCACGTACAGCCCCTGCCCTGTGCCCTGGCCCACAGTCTTTCCTCTTCTCAAATTTCACTGTCTGGGTCCTGTGAAGGGGTGAGAGGAGCTGTTGGGGGCAGTAGTTTTAAAAACTGAGGGCATGGGCCGGAGGGTTAGCTCAGTGGTTCCAGTGCCTGCCTCACAAGCGCAAGGTCCTGAGTTCGATCCCCAGTAACCACATGGTCGTGGAGACACGCCCACCAACAGTCAATGCCGCATACCACAATGCGGGACGTGGTGGCTCACGCCTGTCATCCCAGCACTCGGGAGGCAGGGACAGGAGGATTGCTGAGTTCGCGGCGGCTTGCCTGGGCACCATAGTGAGCTCAGGGCCAGCCTGAACTACAAAGCGAGACCCTGTCTCAAAAAAAAAAAAAAAAAAAAAGCTGAGGTCAGACTCCCATCCTATCAGATCACACATGTGGAAGTGGATGGTGTGGTGGTGCTGGTGCCTTTGCTGTGCGGTGACTTCCGTCTGGGTCCAGACTGGCCTCATCTGCCTGCAGCGGGCCCCGCGCATCGGCAAGCAGGGACCTGCGTTCTCGGCCGCGACCCAGCGCTGTCCGTCCTGTCTGTGGAGTCGGGCGTCCTTCGCAGTACCTGTGCGGACACAATCGTGAAGCGTGATGGCACGTGTCCGGCTTGGTCTTTGTGTCATGTCCTCAGGGTCCATCCGTGCCGCTGTGAGGGTCCCAGCTGCTGAGTGCCGCCCTGCCCAGATCCCACTTAATTTACCCACCGGTCGGCGCGCACTTTGCTAGCTTCCTTCTGGGCTGTTCTGAACAGCACTGCTGTGGACACGGTAGAGCTGTGTTTAACGTACCTTTTCCCGCTCTTAGGAGTCTGCATCTCGTGAGCGTGCACCGGGTCTCATCTCCCGGCCTGAGTCCAATGTCGCAGAGGGGCTGGAGCGCTAGGGACTGATGGACGGAGAGTGCCTGACGGAGACTGCCAGCCTCTTTGTGCCGTCAGGGTTCGGGCTGGCGGCCAGAAGCCCAAGGCAGGTGCGCAGGTGTGAGCTTCAGTCTGGCCTCTGAGCCCACGGAGGGGAGAGGGATGGGAGCCTCGTTCCGCGGCAGCGGGCAGTGATGTGCGTAGGCCCAGAGCTGCACCCAAAGCCAGGCTGGGCCATGGCAAGCAGGGTTCACGCACCGTGAGCGGGTCCCGGGTGAGCCCGAGGCGTCCACCCTGAACCCATGGCCTCTTTCCATGGATTTAGGGCCACAGATCTTTCCACGCAGATCCATGATTTTCTGTGTACATACCTGCTATTTCATTGATTGATTGATTGATTGATTGAGACAGGGTCTCGCTTTGCTGTTCAGGCTGGCCCTGAGCTCACTATGTAGCCCAGGCAAGCCTAGAACTCAGCAATCCTGTCTCTGCCTCCCGAGTGCTGGGATGACAGGCGTGAGCCTCCACGCCCGGCTCTGTGGTTTGTGGTATTGATGGCTGGTGGGCATGAGTCACCACACCCAGCATCGTATGTGGTAACCGGGATCGAACTCAGGACCTTGCGCTTGCCAGGCAGGCGCTTGAACCACTGAGCTAAATCTCTGGCCCTTATACCTGTTATTTTTATTGTATCCATTCTCGGATATTTTACTCTTTTGGGAATGCTACTCAAAGTGGGTTCTTTTCTGAATCTCAGTTTTACATTGTTCATTGCAAATGTATAGATTTACTGTTGATTTTTATTTGTACCTGTGATATCCTGCGGGCTTGCTAATCAAGATGATCAGTTCAGCTAGCATGCGGTCCGGTCCTTAGGATTCCTGTGCCTGCGCTCAGGGCACCTGAACGGGAGACGGTTGACCCTGTCCCTTTCCAGTATGGTTGTCTTTTATTTCTTGCTTACTTGTCAAGAAGGGTGTTCTGGTTTTGGGGGTTTTTCTTTAGTTTTTTGAAATTGGGCCTTGCTTTGTAGCCCAGGCTGGCCTTGAACTCACAGGGATCCTCCTGCCTCTGCCTCCTGAGTGCTGGGGTTACATGTGAGCCACCATGCCTAGCTCATGAAGGGGCTTTCTGAAGAAAAGCTTTGATAGGGGGAAGCAGCCCCCCTTGTCAGCCTCCCCAACCCCCGAGCAGGAGGACAGACCCCAGAGGGAACCTGTACGTGTTCCCTCAGTGGTGGTGGGTGACCCGGGCATCACACAGGCTGGGCTCAGGTGACCGTGGGGTCTTAGGGAAAAGACTCCCGAGCCTGCTCAGGGCCAGCCGTCCGGCTCTCTGTGCCCCTCGGGGCCTGGGCTTCCTTGCTCCCTGCCACGTTCCCTCTGCCAGAGTTGGGGTCTCACGAGAGAGAGCATCCCTGCCCCGCGTGGAGCTGTCGGTCGGCCCTGCTCTCCCTGTCCTGACCGCAGGCAAGGACAGCCCCTTCCTCCCAGGGCCTTGGTGGGGCTCACTCAGCCCAGGTGCTGATTGCAGGGCCGGGCGGGGGCACTGGATTGTACCTGACCTGGGCTCTGGTCATGCTGTGGATGGCACCCGCCTGGCACCTCCAGCAGCAACAAGAAGCCCCACCCCAGAGTGCCCCTCCTAGCCCCGGCCCGCGTGTCCGGGCCCTGCCCACCGCCCATCCGGCCCTGTTTTCTCCCGCCCCTGCCTTCTTACTTGCCAAGGGACTCTCCTATCTTCTTCCTTGGCGGGTGCCAGTTTACAGGGGACGGCTTCCCTCTGCCAGCGACGCCCCGCCACCCGCCGCGGGGCCTCTCTGGGGGCAGCTTTGATGCTTGCAGTGTGTCTTCACCCTGTGTGCCCGCTCTCCCCTGCCCTCCCTCACAGCCTCTCTCTTGTCATCTCCAAGGTGCCACCTGTCAGGGAGAAGGGCGACATTTGTTCTCTGGCCTGGCTTAGTTCCCTCCACAGTGATCTCCGGATCCACCTGTTTTCGTGCAGATGACAAGGTTTTGCTCGTCCTTGTGGCTCATACTCCGTGGTGTGTGTTTACCAGGTTCGCTGTGTCCACTCTGCTGCCGACGGGCAGCGAGGCTGGCTCTGCACCCTGATACGCGGGCCGTCGCAGAAGCACGGCGTGCAGGACCCCGTCACGTGCTGACGTTGGCTCGGGGAGTCTGTAAAATAGGTGGCACGGCTGAGTGCAGTGTTCTCGAGGACTCACCGACGCTGCACTAATTCACACTCCGTCGCCGTGTGGAAGGCTCCTTCTTCCCCACAGCCTCACCAGTATGTATTGATTTTTGGACTGATAACGGCCATTCTGAGATGGACTCTGTCGTTTTCATTTGCATCTGTCTAGTGGCTAAAGACGGTGAACTTTTTTTCCCACATACTTTTGGCCACTTGCATTTCTTCAGTTCACCCACTCTTTATTGGTTGGACTATTTGAATGTTCGATGTTACGCTTTTTGAGCTCTTTCTGTGTTCTGTGCATTAGCGCTTTGTGGCAGAGCCTCCGACACACCTGCTCCCGTGCTGCCGCCAGCGATGGCGAAGCTTTGGGCGCTCTCCGCGTGCAGCGTGCTGCGGGACACGTGCCGCTTCGCCCGTCTCTGCTGTGAGTTGTTTCCCTTGCTGTGCAGATGTTTATGATGTGCCATTGTCCCACTTGTGGATTCTTGCTATTATTTCCTGCGCCATTGGAGCCTTATCGTTCTACCCAGGAAGTCTCTGCCTGGGTCGATGGCTTCGATGTTTCCTCTGGTTTAGCCGCTTCAGAGTTTCCAGGCTTAAATGAGGCGTTTGGCCCGTTTTGAACAGAGGTGTGTGCCAGGTGAGGAGGGCCAGTCTGGTGCAGGTCTGCCAGGCGACGACCGGCTTCTCCAGCACTGTGTGTGGGGGGGGCTGTCTTCTTTGAAAGACACGTTTTTGGCTTCTTTGTCCAGAATCAGAAGGCCACAGTCGCATGGGTGTCTGTGTCCTGTGTTCTGTCCCCTGGGTCTGAGTGACTGTTTTTGTGCAAGAGCCCTGCCGTTGTGTTACTGTGGCTCCAGAGTGTCGTCTGAAGTCCGGCAGTGCTCTGGCTACTCTGAGTCCTGCGTGTTGCCATAGGGATTTCAGGCTTGTTTTCTCTAATTCCGTGAAGAATGTCATGGGCACTTTGTCACTGGTAATATGGCCATTTTAATAATACTCTGACGATTCTCGAACATAAGATCTTCCCATTTTTTCCTGTCTTTTGCTTTGTTTAGTTTTTGAAATTTTCATTGTAGAGATCTCCCACTTCTTTGGTTAGATTGAATCCTGGGGTGGGCAGGAGAGAGAGAGGGAGTGTGTGAGTGTGTATGTGAGTGTGTGTAAATATTGTGAGTGGAACTGTTTTCCTGACTTCTTTCTCATCTAGTCCATCATTGATGTGCATTAAGGACACTGATCTTTTTTTTTTTTGCTTTTTGAGACAGGGTTTTGCTTTGTAGTTCAGGCTGGCCCTGAGCTCACTATGGTGCCCAGGCAAGCCGCCGTGAACTCAGCAATCCTCCTGCCTCTGCCTCCCGAGTGCTGGGATGACAGGCGTGAGCCACCACGTCCGGCACTGTGGTATGCGGTGTTGATTGTTGGTGGGCGTGTCTCCACGCCCAGCATTATATGTGGTTACTGGGGATCGAACTCAGGACCTTGCGCTTGCGAGGCAGGCGCCGGAACCACTGAGCTAACCCTCCGGCCCAGGACACTGATCTTTTAATGCTGATCGTATAACCTGAATTTATTTGTCAGCCCTAAAAGTCTTGGTTCCTCTGAGTGTAGGGCCCCATCCTCTGCACACAGGGGTGACTGACTTCTCCTGTGTGGACCCCTTTTTCTTGTCCTTGTTGCCTGACTGCTCCATCTAAAATCCCAGGAGTCCCTGAGCAGGCGCTTAGAGAGCACCCTTGCTTTGCCCCTGCGTCTGGAGGAGCACACGCGTGTCGGGTGCTTTCCTGCCCTCCCAGCCCCTGGCGAGTGCCTGCCAGGGGAGGACCAAGCTCTCTGGGTGGTCCCTCCCTGGCAGCCGGTAGCTCAGGGACAGGCCTTGGGGACTCAGGCAGTGCTGCGGTGGCTGTCCCAGCAGCGCCCATGGGGCTGGCCCGCAGCACGGGTGGGTCCTGCCAGCTGCTATCTGCAGGCTTCCTGTGCCCACAGGCACAGGGCTGGGGCTTTCTTGTTGGTGTGCTTGGAGTGCTTCTACACCTGCTCGCTCTCCCTCGGCACTCTCTCAAAACGGAGCCCGAGGCCGCACTCTGCGCGGTTCATGTGGCTGTGGGAGCAGGGAGTGATCAGTCATCTTTAGGTCGGTTGTGTTCCAAGTGGGAATTCGCTCCCCAAAACCAGCGCTTCTCACCAAAACTTGCGTGAACACTCACAGCCTGAACGCAGTGGAGAGACGCACGCGGGCTCGCGGACCTCCGCACAGCGCAGAGCCGCGGGTCCGACCTGTGACCGGGCCCTAAGCCAGGGGCCCGAGCGCTGTGGGTCTGCAGATGAGGCGGACCCGAGCCAGCCCTGCCCTCCTCGAAGGAGAGCGGACCACCAGGGGCCAGGTTGTCTCAGATGTGGGCATCGAGGGTGCCAGGTAGGGTGGGCAACCCGGGGCTCCTGGCAGCTCTCGCTGACAGGCGCTCGTGGCCCTGGTCCGTTCCTGCCTGGCGTGGTCACAACTGCGGTTCTGAGCGTGAGCTCGTGAGCAGTTACGGCCCGTGGGGCTGTCTTCACACATTAGCACATGCCACACCCGTTTCCCTGACGTCGTGGTAACGTCCGTTTCCGTCCGTTTCCGTGATGCCACCCAAGTGTGTCTAGGACACGAGTTCATGAATCTGTCCCACGGGCTGTGCCCGCAGTAGGTCACATGGCCCTGGCCATGAGCCCCAGGAGGAGGCACCAAGAAGCAGCGTGAGGACAGAGTCAGGGAAGAAAGGGCCGGCTGCAGTGCCCAGAGCTTTCCTGGCAGCCCTGGCTCTTACACCCCCAGAGAAGGGAAGGGCCCAGGTGGGGCCAGTTCTCAGGAATGGGAGGTTGGGTCCCCTTTTTACAGTACCGGGGACTGAACCAGGCTTCCCAAGCACTGCACCGGCGCTCTGTGACAGAGCTACAACTCAACCTTTTGTTTAAAAATTTGGGTTTTTTGGTTTGTTTCTGGTCTTCTGAGACAGGGTCTTGCTGTGTAGTTTAGGCTGGCCTTGAACGCATTATGTAACCCATCCTGCCTTGAGCTCGAAGTGTCTTCCTGGTTTTGGTGCCTGCCTTGGAAGTGGAAGCTCAGGATCCCAGGTTTCATCCCTAGTATCAGAAAGAAAAACATAGCACCCTCCTGCCTCAGGGCCCCAGGTACAGGGCCTGTCCTCTCTCACAAGGATGACTTGGCTTCTGTTTGGACTCCTTTTCTTTTTCTCGTGTGCCACCATGGCCAGCCCTCTTTTTAGTTTTTATTTGAGTCAGTCTCATTAAGCTGCTTAGCCTGGCCTCAAACTCGCCATTCCAGTGCCTCTGCTCTCTGAGTATCTGGCATAGGTCACAAGGTCTGGCTTCATTTTTTTTTTTTTGTGGTACTGAGGATGGAACTCACAACCTTGTGTTTTCAAGGCAGGTGGTGGCGCCACTGAGCTAAATCCTCAGCCCTTGCCTCCTAGTTTTTGAAGTAACACACAGTTCAGCAAGAACAAGGTACAATTTTGAGGGGGGTGGTGCGTATAGTCATTTTGGCAGATCCTAAGGTACAAGTCCCATGTACAGGGCAGCGCAGGACCCCAGACCCCTGGCAGCCTGCCTTCCTCTTGCCTGGTGCACTGGGGCGGGCAGCGATTGTGTAGGCTTGGACAGGGTGGCAGGAACTCCCAGGGAAGTCCCAGAGCTCGGGCCATCGCAGCACTGCCCAGGGCCCAGACTCGTCTTCCTCAAGCCCACGCTTCCCACCAGGATCACGGCAGCATTTGGCCAAAGCAGCGCCCGTCCCCTGCCAGTTCTTCCTGCTGGATCCCAGGGGTCCCAGGGCCCGTGGCAGCCGGGACGCAACCTCTCAACCTCTTATCCCAGCTTGCTGCCTCGAGAGGCCCAGGCCCGCGGCCTGCACCCGAATCAGCCCGACTCAGCCTTCTGCTCCGCGTCTCCCACATGCAAGTCCCACTGCCGGGGATAATAGGCGCCCCTGAGGTGGCCTCAGCAGTCCTGTGGGTGGGGACACAGAAGGACTCAGCCTGGCGGGGTGACCGAGAGGGTTGTGCACACCCAGTTCTGCCCCTGAGACCCACTGCTCTGCGTGGTCTCCTGAAAACCAGGCAGTTGAGGTTCCCGAGGACACATTCGCCTGGTGGAGATTGCAGCACACACTAACATGCCAGAACGAACTAACTGCTGCCCCCTGGCATCCGTCACGCCCGCCTGCCACCCGCGGCGGGTAACTCCGCCATGGTCCGGAGCAAGGCGCGGTGTGTGTTAGCTGCGAGGGCCCTTCAGACAGTGCCCCGGCCGTACCCTGTTCCCCCCTGTTGAAGATGGGCACCCAAAGGCTTGTGTGTGTCTAAGGCCGAGGGGCGACGCTCCCTGCCGCGTGGCCCGTCCCCCTGCGTAGGTGGTGGGACGGCCCCTCCTTGCTTACTGAAGTTGCCCACGCCCCTGCCCCTGCAGGACTCCTCTCTCCTAAGATGGAGCCGAGTAAAAAGATGGACGCGGCCAGCACGCTGCAGACCAACCCGCCGCTGAAGCTGCAGCCTGACCGCGGCGCGGGGTCGGTGTGTGCGCCCGAGCAGGGCGGCTACAAGGAGAAGTTTGTGAAGACCGTGGAGGACAAGTACAAGTGCGAGAAGTGCCGCCTGGTGCTGTGCAGCCCGAAGCAGACGGAGTGCGGGCACCGCTTCTGCGAGAGCTGCATGGCCGCCCTGCTCAGGTGCGCGCTGCGCGGGCTGCGGCCTGGCCGGCACCGGGCCCCTCTCCCGAAGCCACGCAGGCCCCGTCGCGGGGGACCCCAGGCTCCCAAGCCTGCTGCCGAGCTGCCTGCCCACCCAGCCCTCCTCCCGCCGTGAGGCTCAGTGTGCCAGAAGAGCTGGGGTGCTGGGGGGAGATGTCTGAGCATCCAGCATGAGCCTCTACCGGCGGGGGGCAGGCTGGGAGCCCCTGCCAGCAGCAGACCCAGCTGCGTGCCACACCCTGGGTGACACAGAGCAGCGCCACTGTCTGGGCACCACAGAGGCAGGCTGGAGTTTGCGGCAGAACCAGCACTGGCTTGGCCAGAAGTGCTGTTGCACGCTTGTCATCCCAGCATTCAGGAGGCTGAGGCAGGAGGGTCACCTCAAGTTTAAGGCCAGTGTGAACTGCATAGGGAGACTTTGGGTCAAAAAACAAATAGTCCTGGCTGCAGAAGCAGCCTGTTTGTCTGGAGGGGCTGTGTATTTATTCCACAGGCCTTGTGCTAGGTGCTGTGGCTACTGCCTTCAGGTCCGGCCCAGCTGCCCCTTCCTACCGGCCACACACACCTGGGTCCCCAAGCCCAGGAGTGCACTGGGCCCTGCCTGACCCTGGCTCTAGCCCACCCTGTTCTGCAGTGCGCTGGCCACCCAGCTCACACGTGGGACCTGTGCTGCCCACCCAGCGGTGAGAGATGGTGCCAGCTGGGGCCTCCCGGTGGGTGCAGCGCCTGTCTCCCTGCCCCAGGCCCGCAGCACCTCAGCGCAGCGGGACCCAGGCAGGGACGCCTCCGGTGCACGAGCCCCGCCTTCCATACGCGGAGAGCCCTGTGTGCCGAGCATCAGTGCTGACAGCAGGCAGGCGCCTCGGGCTGTAGGCACCACTGCGAGGGCCCCTCCATGGGCCCGTGCGTGCTGTGCCCGGTAAAGGGCTGCACTCGGGCGTGGACTCTGTGACCTCCTTTTGAGCAATTGCCATTTGAAGGGAATTTCCCCCTTTCCTCCCAAAGCTCCCTAGCGAAACCCTAAACTCTGCCTGTGCCCAGGTGGGCCGGCCTGGCCCAAGGAGAACGGCTTGCAGGACGGCAGCGTCTGCTCTGACTCGGTCTCTGTGTCTCCCACAGCTCTGCGAGCCCCAAGTGCACGGCGTGTCAAGAAAGCATCATCAAAGACAAGGTATTCGTGGCGCTCTTCTTGGTTTGCACCGGGGCCCCAGAAGCTGGTACCTGCGGGCACACAACTGGCACTGTGCTGTGTGGGCACCTGGACAGAGACGGGGCCGTGCTCGGCCTCCAGCCGTGTGATGCGCTTCGCTGCCTCCTCACCCGTGTGGTTCCATCCCCGGGGTGGATGAGGGAAGCAGTGCCGAGGGTTCTCGAGGCCGGGCTGTCTCCACGGGGCAGTGGCCACTGCTGTCCTCATGGGTCTCTGCCCCACAGCTTGTGGCCAACTCAGCCTGAGCTTGACCTTCAGACACATGCTAGTCCGAGGGGCGTGACCCTCGCACCATGACCCTGTTGCCCGCTCACTCCTACAAAGCCTGAGCACCCCCAGAGTCGTGAGTGTCACTGTCTGGGGCCCCGCCCACTTCATGCCATCTGACGGCGGAGATCCACTTCTCGATAAACCCAGCCAGGTTCACTTGTGGTTTGAAACAACTATTCTTAAAATACTTAACGATGGGCTAGAGATTTAGCTCAGTGGTTCCGGCACCTGCCTTGCAAGCGCAAGGTCCTGAGTTCAATCCCAGTGACCCCATACAATGCTGGGTGTGGAGACTCATGCCCACCAGCCATCAGTACCACATACCACAGTGCTGGGTGTGGTGGCTCATGCCTGTCATCCCAGCACTCAGGAGGCAGAGGCAGGAGGATTGCTGAGTTTGAGGCTTGCCTGGGCTACAGAGTGAGCTCAGAGCCAGCCTGAACTACAAAGTGAGACTGTCAAAAAAAAACTTAACTGTCAGTGAAAATGTGTGGGCTTGCACTGCTTTGATCTGTGAACCTGGCAGGTTTGTAACGGGTGTCACTACCTTGTCCATTGAGATCCTGGCTCTGGGGTTTCCTCTGTATGGCACCAGTACGAGTGGTCTCCTGGGCTGGGCAGGCACGGGTTCTGGCCCTCCTCTTAAAGTGGGGCCAGGTGACTTGCTCACAGTGTCTGACAGATGGGGAGGGCCGTGAGTGCACAGGCTAAGGTGGGTTTCCGTTCTCTGTCTCTGCTGGGGTCGTGAAGTCGAGGGGCGTGGATTAAGAAAAGAAAAGAAGACAGGAAAATAGGCTCGGGAGGACCTCTCAGTCAGTACTGAGCAGGCCCTGAGTTTATTCTTCAGTGCTCTTTTATAGTATTTCTAGCTACAGTGCTTACGTGCAAGGCTTTCAATGGACAATGTAGTTAGTGGTTAACCTATAGGTTTAGCATGATTAGAATCTAAATCTACAGGAACTCAAAATACAAAGATAACTTAAAAACTTCCTGGAATGTGCTCTCTGCTCCTAAAACTTCTCCCCAGGTGATCTGCAAGTTTCTTATCTTATGCTAAAGACTGGCCCAGGCTCTCAAGGCGCAAGTCTTTGTCTCTTAGAATACTTCCCTATTTCCTATTGAGAAGCTAGTTCCCTTTGTCATTTTATTTAATCACTAAATGTTGATGCAGTCAGTAAGTCAAGCAGAGATTGTATTAGAGGAAGAATAGCAAGTTCCTAAGAGAAGGAGCAAGGGAAGGTGACTCTTGGGCCAGAGGTTATCATAAGACTTCTTTCATCAGGCATCCCAATGCAGCGATCCAAAGGTCACAGATCATCTTGGGAGCTGGGCAGCACTGTTTGGTATAGTGCAGATCTCGCAACTGCTAGTTGGTGCGGCACCCAGTGCAGATCTCCAGGCCTGAAAAGAGTCTCCTCTAGCAGGGTCTGCTTCCCACAGGGAGGTTTGCTGGAGAACCGTGAGACGAAAGCAGGGACCCCAGGACAGCGGCATCTCCCAGGCCCCTTGTGGACAGGGCGTTAGCCCGCGGTCTGGGGACTCCGCAGCCCTCAGCCGGGGCACATCAGTCCCGTTTTCCATCAGTGTTATTTTGGCCGTGAGACTGCACTTGAATGAATGAAAGAATTTAGCACCACAGAAGGGAGCGTGCTTCTCACCCATTAAAATAGCTGTTTTGTTGACTTTGTGCCTTAAATCAAAATCATCACTTTTAAAGACGTTTTGTGAAGACGTAACTGACTCCTGGTTAGTTTATCCTTAATTTGGCAGCTGTTGATTCTGTTCTTTGCCTGAGGGGCCGGAAGGCAGATTAAGGGCCGGTTCTCCCATCTGTGAGCTGGTGGAGGCTTCTTGGAATCAACCTGGGTAAAATACTGCCCTGCGTTGGAGAAATGGAAGTAGCTATTTCCTAATAGGAATCTGATTTCCTAAAATCAGAGAAAGGCAAGAAGGTTTTTGTTTTTTAGAGAAAAATACTACAGCATTAGATCAGCCTCTGTGAGCTAGATGTAAAAGCTTCCTGTTTGGTAAAAAAGTGAGTTATCTGCAGCATAACCTCTGTAGGGAGCCAAAGAAGCGTTCGGGAGCATCCCAGCCCCTGGGCCGGTCTGCTGGCGAGTGACTGCGGGCCACAGGGCCCTGGTCCAGTCCACCCAGGGCCGCTCCCAGAATGCTGGCCGCTGGCCTGGGTTTCCGTCACAGTTCCGGGAAGATCTCCGGTGCTTCAAGTTGGTCTTTAACAATCTAGTGCAGCCCGGCTAGCAAGGCTGTGTGACTTCCGTCGTGCTCTACCCAGTTGGTGGAAATTAAAACGGGCCTTAATGCCCGCGGTCCGCTCCAGAGTTGTTGTCTTGATTTTTTTTAAGTGGTTTTACCGTGCCCAGAGCAGCGGGTGTGAAGGTGAGGAAGTTTTGGTCCCTGAAGCAGCGCCTCTCCTTTGCAGGTCTTCAAGGACAATTGCTGCAAGAGGGAGATCCTGGCCCTGCAGATCTGCTGCCGGAACGAGGCCAGAGGCTGTGTGGAGCAGCTGCCGCTCGGGCACCTGCTGGTAAGTCCAGCGGCGCCAGCCTCTTGGGCCGCGCGGGAGGCGCCCGCAGCCCCTGCATGGCCGCCGGCGCAGGTCCCGCAGAGCCCCGGCCGTGGGTATTACTCTGTGGCACCGTTGGCTGAGTCAGCAGGTGCCGCCCTGTGACAACAGGGAGGTCTTGGGTGAACTTCAGCTCTCAGAGGCACATGGAACCCGTTTTCACCAGGGAATTTCTTGTAACTTATTTTTTATTAGTGTCAGTTTAATTTTTTTAGATATTTGAATTGAAATTTTAAAAAAACCCTTAGCAGGAACCCTGCGTCCCTCTCCCAGGAGGAAGTGCCGACTCTGTCCCCTCAGGAGTGTGGCTGGGTGACCCGGGTCCCTGTGTGGGCGCCTGTCTGACATCCGTAGGTTTCACTGTGTCCGGGTTCGAATCTGGCGCTTGCGCTGGGCTCCTTGAACTGGAGAGGAACTTGGGGCGCTGTGTTTCCCAGGGGCACCTGAAGAGCGACTGCCAGTTTGAGGAGCTCCCCTGCGTGCGCGCCGACTGCAAGGAGAAGGTGCTGCGAAGAGACCTGCGGGACCACGTGGAGAAGGCCTGCCAGTACCGCGAGGCCACGTGCTCGCACTGCAAGAGCCAAGTGCCCATGATCACGCTGCAGGTGCGGCCCGCCTCCCGCTTGCCACGTCCTGGAGAATTGCCGTAAATGCCGATTCTGACGCAGACAAAGAGGAAGATAGGACTAAACAGCAATTTTCATCTAACTTTATTTCAGAGTAGAGCTGTATTTGTTTTCCTCATTTTGATTTATATAATTAACACTTTCCATTTCCTTGATTGAATATCATTCGGGTGTCAAAAAAATGAAGAATGATTACTCACAAAAGGTAGAGTTTGTAACGTCCTGAGAATAGCCTCAAAATTGTGATGAGTCGCTTGTCTTCTCACAGCTGCATGACATAACCGTCACTCAGAGTGGCCTGATTTATCCAAGTGCTAATGCGCAGCTGTCTGTCTTGGAGTGAGGAGGTCTGGTGTTTTCCTGCAGGGTCTGTGGTGTGTGTGTGGCAGTCACATCACTTCTGTCTCAGCAGAGCAGAGAGAGAGCCATCCTGGTGGGCATGGTGATGCACACCTCTGATCCCAGCACTTGGGAGGCTCAGGCGGGAGGATCCTTGGGAGTTCAAGGCTGCCAGACTACATAGTACAACCCTGTCTTTAAAAACAAAGTAGTCTAGGGCCGGAGGGTTAGCTCAGTGGTCCTGGCGCCTGCCTTGCAAGTGCAAGGTCCTGAGTTCGATCCCCAGTAACCACATACAATGCTGGGCGTGGAGACTCACACCCACCAGCCATCAATACTACATGCCTGTCATCCCAGCACTCAGGAGGCAGAGGCGGGAGGATTGCTGAGTTTGAGGCTTGCCTGGGCTACATAGTGAGCTCAGGGCCAGCCTGAACTACAGAGCGAGACCCTGTCTCAAAAAAAAGTAGTCTAGGGGCCGGAGATTTAGCTCAGTGGATCTGATGCCTGCCTAACAAGTGCAAGGTGTCTGGTTCAATCCCCGGTTACCACATTCAACAATACCAGACAATCAGTACCACAGACCACAATGCTGAGCGTGGTGGTTTAAGCCTGTCATCCTGGCACTCAGGAGGCAGAGACAGGAGGATTGCTGAGTTCGAAGTTTGCCTAGGCTACATAGTGAGCTCAGGACCAGCCTGAACTACAAAGCGAGACCCTGTCTCAAAAAAAAAAAAGAAAAAAAAGGTCAAGTTTTTGAGCAGAATCTTCCTGTGACCTGCTGTTTCGCAGGGAGGTGCAGGGACGTCACAGCCAGCACCCCTGCTGGATACCAACTGCTGCACAGAGGTCCGTGGTGTGCGGGAGGCGGTGACGAGGCCGCTGCTCGGGGAGCTTGTGGGCCCTGAGGTGCCCAGTGCTTCCAGGGATTGCGGGGCGGCAGGAGACGGAGGTGGACAGGGCAGGCAGGCGGCCGTGTGCGGGCGGAGAGAGCGCAGCGTGGAGGGGCGGGGCGGGGTCCCCCGCGTGCCCAGGGAGGGCAGCTGATGGAGAGGCCTGGATGCAAGCAGGGGTGGCGCTGAGTTCCCGGTGAGCATTCTGACCGCGGGCAAGCAGTTTAGAAGGTGCTCCGGCTGGTTCCCCAGTGAAGCAGAGCCGCTGCCCCCTGGGCATGTTTAGGCACCTGGGCCTCTTTCCATGGGGCCGTCTTCATGGTGAGGGGTCTGGGCACTCCCAGTCTGCGAAGAACTGTGCCCTTCCCTTTGGGAGCAGCAGTAGTGTTTGTCCTAATTGAATAATTCCTCCAGTGATTAACTTCTGGTGTGAGACTCATCCTTCATGAGCAGTACTTTGGGCCTTACGTGTGTGCATATATTGCTATCGGAATTACACGTTACGTCTTGCAGAAATCAATTATTAGCAGAATAGACCCCAGCAATTCATTTTCATTTTAGAAGGGATCGTAGAGCTTGTCACATAAACACCATGTGATGACTGAGCCATGGCCGTGGCCTGGCTCTTAGATTCACAGAGCATACATGGGCCTCTGAGCCTGGGCCCGGTGCTCGCGCTCAGGGCCCCCAGCACCGTGTGCGCGCCTTCCTCAGGGATTAGTCCAGTGAGGCAGGCCCCGAGGCCCAGACAGTTCGCAGCAGTAGAGGGCACAGCAGGGCTGTGGCAGCCCAAGGCCCGTAAGGAAGAGCTAGCAGCCAGCGGGTCAGGATGGCTTCAGCAAGGAGGTGGCACTGATTTGATCTGGGTCTTGAACTTGGTAACTAGAGCGCAGGGAGGAAGACGGCAGGCTGGTAACTAGCAAGCTTGGCGTCTGAGCTATGCCGACAAACATCCCATCGGTGTGTTCTTAGGACGAGCCTGTCCAGCGCAGTTGCCTTGCAGTCTGTGGAGTCTGTCTTCCAGCCCTCGTTGCTTTCTCGCAGCATGCAGTGTTTTTTTTGTTTTTGTTTTTGTTTTTTTGGGACAGGGCCTTACTTTGTAGTTCAGGCTGGCTCTGAGCTCACTATGGAGCCCAGGCAAGCCTCGAACTCAGCAATCCTCCTGCCTCTGCCTCCCGAGTGCTGGGATGACAGGTGTGAGCCACCACGCCCGGCACTGTGGTATGTGGTGTTGATGGCTGGTGGGCGTGAGTCTCCACGCCCAGCATTGTATGTGGTTATCAGGATTAAACTCAGGGCCTTGCACTTGCCAGGCAGGCGCTGGAACCACTGAGCTGAATCTCCAGCCCAGCCTGCAGTGTCTTTGAAGTTGCTGATGGCGCCTCCAGATGCTCTCTGCGGGGTTGCACACCGGGAGGGTCCGTCACTCAGCCCTGGCCTCTGCGGCCCCACCTCTGGGGCATGACTTGGTTCCCAGGTCTGGTCTTTCAGCTCCAAAACTTGGTCCCATCCTCAGAGGCCTCAGGTGCATAACCCCTCCGCACGTACTGGGATGGGACTCTGCAGGCCTGTGGCCACGGAGCTACGTCCCCGGCCTGTGGGTGCACTGTTAAAAGCAGCAGCTGTCTGATGGATGCGGATCGAAAGGTCCAGGTCATCCTGATTCTCCTGTTTCCTGTGTTTTGGGATGTTGGACAGTCCCTTTAAACTGTTAAGCTGTGAAAAAATCAGGGTTGTAAAGACCCTGTCTTGGGGGCCGGTGTGCACCCTGTGATCAGAGAACCATACAGCACAGCATGCATCTCTCTCTGATTTGCCACCCTGGGAAATAGCCTGGCAGTGTTTCATCAGGTTGAGTATTCACGCCTCTCTCTGGATGCCCAGGGAAACTGTCGCCCACACACACCAGGAATCATGGCCAGGTGTAACCGAACATAAAAATCTGAGGATAAGGTAAGCAGAGAGGGCTCCGTGTTTCCGTGAGGCCTTGACTCCGTCTGCACAGTCCGTCTCAGCCCTGCTCAGAAACAGTCGGAAGGAGGCAATGTTTTCCTAGACATATTCAATAAACCCTTTTAGAGGCGTGCTGGTGTGTGCCCGGGCGGCAGGCTGGGCGATGCTGTCGGCAGGGTAGGCAGCGAGGCTCTTTCCTTGGGCCACTGTGACAGCGTTGCTGAGTTGGTTTAAAACAACAGCATTCATTCTTGCTGTTCTGCATCCAGAGCCTGAAACTGAGTCCAGAGAGGGCTTTGCCTTAGCTCAAGGCCTCTGCACAGAGCTACAGTTCAAGCACCTTTAAGTTTTGTGTTTTGTCTTGTTTCTTGAAACAGGGTCTCACTAAGTTCCACATGCTGGGCACAAACTTGCAATCCTTCTGCGTCAGCCTCCAAAGTGGTAGGATTACATGTGTGTGCCCACCATGCCCAGCTAATCCCTGCCTTTTCTGAGAATACCAGTCCCTGGACTCAGGGCACACCCTCAACCAGTGTGGCCTCCTCGTAACTAACTAGACCTGCAGACTGGGTGTGCCCCAAGCGCGGTCGCATCCTGAGGCCGAGGAGACATCCGCGGTACGGGGGGAGAGCCCGTTCATGGCTGGGCAACGGCAGCCCCGCTCTGTCCTCTCGCGGCCACCACAGGTGGCGACGTGTAGAGGGCCTGGTGTGTGTGTAAGAAAACGCAGTCTTGAAAAAACGGAGCCTGAGAGCCATCTGGTTATTGTGGGCAGTTGGCAAAAATCTCTCAGGATCCAGTCTGTTGCCCGTAGACCAACTTACCGCCCCAGCCCGGCTGCACTTCCTAGTGTACCCTGGGCCACCCGCCAGATGAGGGGGTCCGAGGCCTGCAGCGGCCGGAGCCTTTCCAGGCTTCAGAGCCACCCAGTACTCGGCACCCCTGAGGTGCTCTGGCCGCACCCAGTCCCTGAGGTCTCTGACCCTTGGACAGCTGGGCTCTGAGTCTGCCCAGCCGGTCCCGGGCAGCGCTCCCCTGCTGGTGCCTGCTGCCTGTTGTGCTGCGGCCTCCATGGGCTCGGGAGGTGGGCGCAGGGCGACCTGCACCCCTGGGGAGGGTGCAGCGGGCCACCGGGTGAGCTCAGAGAGCACAGCCTCGAAGCACCACATGGCGCCCGCCCTACTCTGGACCCGCCCTCCTGTGCTAGCATCCCCGGCCCTCGCACGGCGCGGGACAGGCCCCCTGCTCGCCGGGGCGGCCCTCCTGTGGCTCTGTCACAGTCAGGGTGCTGTCTGGGACCTGGGCTTCATGCCGTACTGTGCTGTGCACAGGTGCCCTGGTCAGGTGGCAGGCAAACACCCTGGCATTGTGTTTAGCAGTGGCCACCATCTGAGTGCACACCACTGAGGGAAGAGGAAGCCAGGGCACACCCGTGTCTTTCAGGCACTGAAGGTGGCAGATCCAACTGTGGGGCAGTCATTGGCAGCTCGAGCTGGCCTCACATCCGAGAAGCTGTCCGCATGCGGAGAGCACGGGCCCGGCCAGGCGCTGCTGTGGGCCGGGAGCCGGGAGCTGCAGGGAGCTGCAGGGCTGCTGCTGGGAGGTCACCCGAGCTGGCTCCAGCCAGCCTGAGCCGTCCGGGGGGCGGGCAGAGGCCCCGCGGGCAGCCTGACAGCACGGTGCATTCCACAACGGACACGTTCTTCTCCCCGCAGAAACACGAAGATGCCGAGTGTCCCTGCGTGGTGGTGTCCTGCCCTCACAAGTGCAGCGTCCAGGCCCTCCTGCGGAGCGAGGTGGGCACAGCGGCCAGGCTGGGCGGTCGGGTCGGGTCGGTGAAGTCTGGGATGTGGGCTAGGTTCCGCCTGCCCTGGACTCACGCAGCTCATAATCAAATGCATACGGCAGCAAAACAAAATGACACTAAAGCTTTGGAGTCAGAAGTAAGCAATAAAATTCTACCCACTTGTCAAGTCAGGACTAAAAATAAGGAAAATTGGGAAAATGGGAAGATTTTATGAAGCCAGCAAAGGTGACCTTTGTGTTTTAAGATAAGCTGTTTCAGATAAATAGTGCCTTCCTGTGAGGTGATGGGGTGGATCGCCAGACCTTCCGGGAACACCCTGTGCACCCCTCAGCGGGGCGGCTGGGTGGGGGTGTGGACCCGTGACCGCAGCGCCCTACGCACTGCGCCCGCTGCATTGTCCGGGTTTGGTGTTAACCGCCTCTGGTCCGCACACCCGGGGAAACGGCCATGGCTGCGGACTGTTCTTGCGGGCGACCCGGCTGGGACTGGAGCCTGCGGTTCTGCTCAGGAGCCACCCCAGGCTCCTGGGCTTCCTGCCCTCCAGGAGCCCCGACCTCAGCCCGGGGGGCCCGGCCGGCAGCTCCCTCCTGGGGCCGCGATAGGGAGGTTTGACAGAGGTCTCAGCCCCTGGACGGAGTTGGGGGCTGCGTGTAAACAGCTGCTGAACAGCCCTGCAAAGCTACTATGTCATGGGGCCTCCAGGCCAGCACCCCAAACTCCTGCCCACTCAGTGCTTTGAACTGAGGTGAAAAGTTGCCTCTTTTCTGCTTCTAAGTTATTTTTATTGTTTAATTGCACTTGTTTCTTGGTGGAAGTAGGCACTGGCTATCGGTCCTCCTCACCTCTCTTCCAGAGCTGTCGTGCATTCTGAGTACTGACACTAAAACCAGTTTAGGAAGGGGCTCAGCGTGAGGTCGTAGGGACAGACTGAAGAGGACGCGTGAACCCCGGCACGTCCCAGACTCCAACAGGACAAGCACTAGCTCGTTAGGTTCCTTAGAGGCACTGAACGAACATGTTTTAAAACCTGCACCTAAGTGCTACAGGAGTCGTCTCCATGGTTTCCAGGCCACTGTGCGTGCCTGTGGGGTCCTCTCCAGGGTGCAGGGGACCAGCGAGGCCCGAGGCTGCTGAGCCTTGACCTCCAGGCCCCTGCCTGACTCAGATCAGCCCTGAAGGGCGGCTCGGCCTCTGGCCCTCGGGGTCCCCCTTGGCTTTGCGGCTGGGCCAGAGCAGAGGCGGCTGGGTCTGCTTCCCGGTCCTCAGTACACTTCACCCTTGACTGCCTGGGCCTCGGGCAGCACAGGCCACGGTCCCGACAGCAGTTGCCACTGGGGAGCCCAGGGCTGAAGCCCACCTCTGTCTCTCACTGGATCGCCGCAGGGGTTCTCGGTGCTGCTTCAGAACACGGGTTATTCTGTGCAGGATGGGCTGGCTGTCTCAGTCCGTCCCATTTCCCTTCTCTGTCAGAAGAGGCGACATCAGACCCCCTTGTCGGAATGGCCTTGGAGTCTCTGAAAGCCTGGGTGTCTGCTCCTGCTGGGAGAAGGCTTTTCAGAGGGGGGCAGGCTCCCGTGTCCCGAGCAGTGAGGGCCACAGGGCAGGGCCTGAGCTTGCTTCGGAGACGGGTCTAGTTTGTGTACTGTGTTTGAGGTGTGCGACCCAGGTGCATCCCGAATGCTATCTTATTTTTGTGTTTCATGCAATTTTTGTTTATAGTCTTTAAGTGTGCATTTCAATTTGCGTTTTTTTTGTTTGTTTTTAAATTCTGGCTCTTCAGACAGCATGCCACATTTTGAACAATTTGTTCTAAAGAAACTACGAGTTTGAGGACCGTTAGGTGAATGTATTTCTGTATATCGGTGTGTGTATGTGTACACGTGTGGTACTCCACACGTACTGCCCAGGGATCTGAGTACAGGCTGTGTGTACACACGTGTAGCCAGTGAACACGCTGAGCAGTGCAGCCTGATGCTCCCTGTGCCCTGATGTGTTTGAACATTTTCATGCAAACGTGTGTGCCACAACTCATGTCTCTTTCCCGTTGCAGTTGAGTGCACACTTGTCAGAGTGTGTCAATGCCCCCAGCACCTGTAGTTTTAAGCGCTATGGCTGCGTTTTTCAGGTCAGTATCCAGCGTCTGCCTTCCGCTCACCTTCCGCCACAGAGAAAGTTCTCATGTTCACCTCCCACTTTCAAGCTCTGGATCCTGAGTCTGTGTCATGAAAGCACAAGGCCGTGCTGCGTGGGTACGGGAGCCCTGCGGGCACGGTGCCTGCCTGCCAGGCTGGGGGAGCCAGCAGGGAGGGTCCAGTGCAAGGACACCCATGGGGCCCAGAAAGCCCCGGGGACACCTTGACCAGAAGAAGCACACACTGGACCTGGTCTGAGCCTGTGTGCGCGCGCTCAGCTGTCAGGAGCTCACACGCGTGTGCACAGGTGCACTGTTTGTGCCCTGTGCTCGTTTGGACCCTCGGGCCAGGGAAGCGGCACTGCCGCTCCACAGCCCGCCAGGTCTGTGCCCAGCTTCGTTACTGTCTCTGGGGTGCCTGTGGGTCCGGACCAAGGCTTTCCCCAGATGCATCTCTGAATTGTAACACGAGTCGAAAGGCAAAAATATATCCCCATTATATACTGCATATTTAATTCTGTGCAACACCAGCACATTGTCATGACCCCAGCACAAAGGTCACGGCTGCCTGGTGTCCCCTGAGAGAGAGGAAGCCGAGAGTGAGCCCCTCGCGTGGTCTCGGAGACTGAGCCGTTGTCCTGTGGCCTTCATCCTGTGTGTGTGTATATGCATGTTGGTAGGGAGCAGCACTTTATCAACATGTATATACGGATCTTCCATGTACAGAGTATATGTTTTGGAGATCATGAAAATGCTTTCCCTGGCTTCTTAATTTTCTAATACCAAAACAAATTGTCATACAAATTATTTCCTTAAATGAATGAAATGCTATTTCACATGCTTATTCTTGGTTCCCAAGTGGTCTGCATCTTGTGTACTCTGTAGATGGTTCATGTTCTGTATGTAACCTCCAGGTGCACACGGTGCACCAGCTGAGTCGATCTGTGTAACAATTCAGAGCCGCTCGCTGCGCCGCCGTCGCGGGCCCAGCTGCAGGAGGATTTTCCATTTCCATTCTGAGCGAGAAAGTACTATAAAGGAACAAGAATGAGTTTGAAATTGAATTTCTTGACATCCCAGTGTGAAACCCTGATAAGAAGCCACTGGACATGAGGACGGGAGGGCAGGCTGTGCGTGGCGTCCCCTGCGGGCCCCTCCGGCTGTCCAGCGCCACCCGTGGCCGCAGAGCCCCTGCCTGTACATGAACCCGCCCCGTGTGTGTGCCGCTAGTCTTGTCGCGCCGTGTCCCTCGGAGCGAGTGACGCGTTCACACCGCTCCCTTTGCTCTCGCAGGGGACAAACCAGCAGATCAAGGCGCACGAGGCCAGCTCCGCCGTGCAGCACGTCAACCTGCTGAAGGACTGGAGCAACTCGCTGGAGAAGAAGGTAGAGGCGCTGGGCCCGGCGTGTGTGCGCAGCCCGGAGCCAGGGCCCGTGATTCCGAGCTCACAGTGAAGGCTGCGCTTCTTGGTCAGGCGGATAGGCAGCACGTTTATTTTACTGGCACTACTTCTTAGAGATCACGCGTGCCTATCTGAGCGTCGATCTCCAGCAGGGATGGGCCGGCGCGGCCTCCCTCAGGGTTGAGGGCGGAGCCCCGTGGACTGCAGAACCCAGCACAGAGTGCCAGGCTCCTTGCCAGCCGCGGCGGGTGTGCACAGCTGCTGGCGTGATGGCGGACGGGAAGGAGCAGTGCTGATCCTGCTTGTTTTCTTGGCTGGTGCCTGCAGAGCTGGCGCGTGGACGCCGAGGCACCTCCCCATGCCTCCTGCCGGGCTGTGTGCAGAAGGCTGGGCCCAGAACAGGTCGTGGACAGGGAAAATGAGGCGAAGTGAGGCCTGTGGAAGGTTGGCAGGCATCCGGGCTGTGGAGCGGTGCCCGGGAGCACAGCGAGCCTGGCCTGCATCGTGCTCGGCTCACCTGTCAGGTCCTTTCTTCTTTTGAAGAATGCGTTCTGATCCTCCCATTTTCAGTCACAGGCACAGGCCAGCTGTCTCGTCTCTGGGTGCTGTGCTCTTGTTGAAGTCCTTCCTTCTGTCTTCGGACTGGGGCCCTGGAACCACAGGACACTGGGGCGCTCCCACAAGCTCAGTAGCGGGCTCCGCAGTGTCGGCAGCCCTAAGGGCTGTGTGGAGAGACTGTCTCAAAGGAAAACCCCACCAGATGTGCGTGTGTCCCAGGGCCTCCGTGATGGTAGTGACAGTGGCCCGTCTTGCTGCCAGCCTGCCTCTGCCCACGGGCCACGGCACTGGCCACGGGACCCGCTCTGGGTTCTCACCTCTTCCCACAGGCCTGGCACCCACCCCTGGAGGGTGTGGGCCACTGAGTGGCCTGCAAGTAGCATTTTCCAAGTGGCTGGCTAGTGACCTGTGCTTGTGGGTGCGGCGCGATGTCACAGCGGGTCACATCAGTGCGTGTTACCACAGAGCCCGGCTGGCCGGCACGGTCCCACGGATTTCCCTGTGTGGCGTCGGCCTTCAGGCCTGCGGTCTTAGCAGTGCCAAGATGTACGTCACTTGTTTTCTTAGTTTTGGGTTTGGGGATTTTTTGCTGTTGTTTTGAGATGGGGGTCTCACTGTGCGGTTCAGGCTGGCCTCAGATTCACTAGGTGTCCCAAGCCGGCCTTGAACCCACAGAAGACCTGCCTCTGCGCTGGGATTGCAGGTGTGAGCACCGTGCCCGGCGTACAGCATGCAGTAGAGTCGAGTCGGATGGGGACCCTCGGGTGCAGCTCCAGCCCGCCGGGCAGGGTTGCTTCCTGCAGCCCCTTCTCGCACGTTTGTCAGACGAGCCGAGCGAGCTGTGAGCCGTGATGTCCCTGCTCCCAGCGGAGCTTGAATGCAGCGCTCTGCTGAAGGGCCCTTTTGTTTTCAGCAAATACCTAAAAACCCCAAGCCAGCCAGGGGCCGTGCCGCACTGCGCCCAGGAGCCGGGAGACACAAGCCGCTCTGGTCGCACTGGGCCCCGACGCGCGCTGTCAGGGCGGGGCCTGCCTTCTGGCCGGGACCCTCCTCCCCGTGCGCCAGGAAGGGCCACCAGCCCTGCACCTTTCCCGAATAGCAAGTCTTTTGGTTAGATAAGTGAAGAGTTTCTTTTTCAGGTTTCCTTACTGCAGAACGAGAGTGTGGAGAAAAACAAGAGCATCCAGAGTCTGCACAACCAGATCTGCAGCTTTGAAATTGAAATCGAAAGACAAAAGGAGATGCTTCGAAACAACGAATCCAAAATCCTTCATTTGCAGGTAAGCGGCTTGGGAGGGCGGAGGGCTCTGTGGACCTTGCCCTGTAGGGCATGGTGGCTGCAAGGAGCCCGGCCCTGGGCTGGGGAGCTGGCTGGCTCTCTGCGCCCTCGAGCCCCGGCAGGGGCGACACTCAAGCCCGCGTGGCCGCCTCACCGCCTGGCAGGGTGTGCGTTTCTGTGTGTGCAAGGCCTGGGCTCTGTCCCAGCTCTGAACACTCTCACGCCGCGGCCAGGTGCGGCTCCACCTCCTGGAGCCGTGGCTCCGTCCAGGCTTCCTGGAGACGCGCGTGGTAGCTCACCAGCCGTGTCACTGCGACACCCAGGCACCTCTGGGCCGCTCGAGCCCGGAGACCGTGGGCAGGCCGACGGGGAGGCGGTTCCCACCAGGGCCCCGGCGCTGCCGTCCCTGTGCCGTGAGAGCACCCTCCCTCGGGCTCACGCTGGAGACGGGCCTGTGTGCTGCTGGGGTTTATTAAATTAGCTGCGCTTGTATTATGCTTTGTGGTCGCCCAGAGGCGAGGAGGGGACCCCGGAACATGAGGCTGCACGAGGGGCGCACAAGTCCTCGGCACCGAGCAGACCGAAGAGCACGCCGCCAGTTGACCGTGGCACTGCCCAGTGGGCTGGAGTCGCCCCACCTGCTCACACCACCCACCTCACCTAGGCCGGGGCAGGGCTAGCCAAGGGTAGCCAGCATGGGCAGGGCGATGCCGGGAAGCCGCTGTCCAGATGCCCCGCGCGAAGGCCGAGGAGGACCCCTGCCCTTCCCGACGGGCCTTGCGCACACAGTGGTGCCGCCTCACTGTCCCGAACCCCTGGAAAAGCTTCTTCACGGGGCTCATGGTAGACTCGCTCGAGTGGGCCCGGGTGGGAAAGGGCGGTCGGCCCAGTGAGGGGGCTGCGAAGTAGCCTGGAGGGAGCCCAGTGGTCCGAGGAAGGCACCCAGGTCAGCCGCGCCATGCATGGCTCCCCAAGAGCTGCCCATGGGGGCTCAGGGCCGACCTGAGGGCTGCACTCCTGTGCCAGCCCGGAGACGCTTGCCACATAGCCCAGCTGGGCCATGTCTGGAGCATCCACCCTGAGCTCCCAGTCTGAGGTCAGGGAGCCCGTGCTCAGTCCCACAGGGCTTCAGGCCACCACTGGACACACCAGCTTAAGGCCTGTCTGGGCCAGCCCGCATCTCGGGGTTCGGCTCCTCGGTCACTGGGCCACGGGAGGTGTTAGGCCTGCTCACTGTCTCGTCCACAGCCCCCTTAGCTCAGTCCCCTGCGCAGGGAGACGACACCATGCTCGCAGGTGTTCAAGGCAGAAGGAAAACTGGGCCTGAGGTGCACACCCCCACGATCAGGAGGCTGAGACAGGAGGATCTGGAGTTCAAGCCCACCCTGGTTGAGCAAGTTCGGGAGAGCCTGGACTACACAGACCCTGTTTCAATAAAAGGGGGTCGAGGGAAGTGTGGGTATGGGGTCGGCCCCAGGAACAGGCCTTGTGAACTAATTAAATATTCCTCTGCCTGTACATCGTTGACCTGCCGAGAGGTGCTCTTCAGAGAAATCGTCCTTCCGAAACATCAGCTAGCATTTGGGGGGAGCAGGAAGAAAAGCCTGTGCTATCACCACGGAGGGTGGCACGGCCCTGCCACGCGTGTCCTCCAGTCAGTGACGTCCCGCCCTGGAGCCGAAGCTACAGGCTGAAAAGCAGGAGAGGCCGGCCAAGCCTGGGCCCCGCCCTGTGCCGCTCAGCCTGTGGGCTCCGAGCTGCGCTGCCAGTGCAGGTTGTTTGCAGAGCAGCGACCCTGTGGCGCCCGGGCTCCCTGGGACCCGCAGACTCTGGGCCTTCGTGGGCCGCCGCAGCCGGGTGCAGTCCTGCCCTCCTGCAGCACCACGACGGAGCCTTCTACGTTCTGAGGAGAAGCATCCCCGGGCAGCTGCTAGCTGGGCATGGCAGGCCAGGGAGGAAGCCCCTTCCGGAATGGGCCCTGGCCCGGGCGGGGCCTGAGCGGAGAGGCCACAGGCCCAGCCTGCGGGGGGCTGCCTCCTGCGGACCTGCTCTGTGGGCAAGGCCTCTACCACGTCTCCTGCGGGAGGCAGGGGTCTTCAGCACCGTGGCCCTGAGGGCCGTGTGGGTGCTGGGCAGGAGCCGGGGGGTCCCGGGCGCACGAGGGCCGGGCGCTGGGATCCTTGATGCACAGATGGCCGTGGCAGGGCCAGGCGGCCAGGGGCCCGGGATGGCATGGGATGGGGGCTCGTGAGCGGGCCGGGCCGGCACTTCTGCCCAGGCGCACCCCGCCTCCGCCCAGACCCCCACCTCCGGCACCTTGCGCGCGCTGTGGGCCCCCCTCCCCCCGGTGTTGCTCGCCGTGCGGGGTCCGGAGCGTGGCCTCGTCAGTGGTTCTCACTGGGTTTTGCCTTTCTGCACCTTTGGTCTGGAAGCGAGTCATAGACAGCCAGGCGGAGAAGCTGAAGGAGCTGGACAAGGAGATCCGCCCCTTCCGGCAGAACTGGGAGGAGGCGGACAGCATGAAGAGCAGCGTGGAGTCCCTGCAGAACCGCGTGACCGAGCTGGAGAGCGTGGACAAGAGCGCGGGGCAGGCGGCGCGGAACACAGGTGGGGCCGCGGGCGGGAGGCGGGGCCGCAGGTCGCCAGAGCAGCCGGCTGCCAGGGCCGTGCTGGGTGCGGGGCGGGCGCCAGGCAGATGCGGGGCCCTGTGTTTGCTGAGCACTCAGGGTGGGAGACAGGCTTATCCGGACGTGCGTGGGCAGGGAGGCGGGGAAGGGGCCCAGCCAGAGGGCCGAGGGGAAGGCGTGGGGGCCGCGCGGGGTGGTGGGGCCGGCGCCGCGCTGCCTGGGTCTCACCGCTCCGCGCTCTCGCCCGGCAGGCCTGCTGGAGTCCCAGCTGAGCCGGCACGACCAGATGCTGAGCGTGCACGACATCCGTCTGGCCGACATGGACCTGCGCTTCCAGGTCCTGGAGACCGCCAGCTACAACGGCGTGCTCATCTGGAAGATCCGCGACTACAAGCGGCGGAAGCAGGAGGCCGTCATGGGGAAGACCCTGTCCCTCTACAGCCAGCCCTTCTACACCGGCTACTTCGGCTACAAGATGTGCGCCAGGGTCTACCTGAACGGGGACGGCATGGGCAAGGGGACGCACCTGTCGCTCTTCTTCGTCATCATGCGCGGGGAGTACGACGCCCTGCTGCCGTGGCCGTTCAAGCAGAAGGTGACGCTCATGCTGATGGACCAGGGCTCCTCCCGGCGCCACCTGGGGGACGCGTTCAAGCCCGACCCGAACAGCAGCAGCTTCAGAAAGCCCACTGGGGAGATGAACATCGCCTCCGGCTGCCCGGTCTTTGTGGCCCAGACTGTTCTAGAAAACGGTACATATATTAAAGATGATACAATTTTTATTAAAGTCATAGTGGATACTTCGGATCTGCCCGACCCCTGAGGAGGCAGCGGTGGTGGAGTCAGCAGAAGGTAACTCCTCGGGGCGGGGCCGGTCTGTCTCCACGGAGGTCCTCGCGTGCGGAAGGGACCTTGTGGAGCGGAGGAAGCGGCAGGAGGCAGACGCGGCCGGCGGAGGAGCCCACGCAGAAACACCTCGACACTCCATAGACTAGCACCCTTCACTCTGAAGAATTATTTATCCTTTGACAAGATAAATATTGCTGTCAGAGAAGTTTTCCATTTCGTTTTTAAAGATCTAGTTAATCAAGGTGGAAAACATATATGCTAAGCAAAGAAATGTGATTTTTTTCTTCCTTAAACTTGAACCCCAGACACATAACACACACGGGGTAGCTGGACTCATCAGCATGTTAAGTGCAAGGGGAACTTACAAAATAGTAACACAGTCCTGATACATTCATTCTACAACGTGAGAGTGCAGTCCTGTTCCAGATACAGTAATTGTCTATTTTTAAGGCCTCATCTGGTCTCTGTTTTAATAATTTGTTTGTCGGAAGACCCAGAAGTACACCTAGGTCTTTTTTTGAAAGTATCTAAATTCAGAAGTCATTTTTTAATTTAAAGTTCTACAAATAATTGTTACTGCAAATATTTTACTTTACAACATTGATAGACTGATATTTCTTGGAAGAAAATGTAAACTATCAACACTGGTTATCACTTGTGATAGGAAAGAGAATTCAACTTGTTGTTATTTCTCGTTAGAAATGTAAACCTTCAATATCTGTCGTAGTTAATGACACTACTTCAAAATTACTATGAAAGGAACATTGCTCATGGATGCTGTGCATCATTTTCAGATTTATAATTGTTTTCACCCTAAAATAGGGCATTAGTTGAACTTTGGAGTTCTAAACAAAATCCTGTAGGTTTTTAAAATTCTGCCCCAAGTCCAGATGAGCGCTCCATGGCTGACAGCAACGACCTGGGTCCGCGGCGCGCCGGGCGGGCGGGCGGGCGGGCGGGCGTGCTGCGGGAGGGAGGCCGGCAGGGTGTCTCCGTCTGCCCTACTGCTGCATGCTGTTGCCATGTCCGAAAGCGACGTCTGCTCAGAGAAGGTGGCATACGGTACTCGTGCCTTAGACGTGACGAGCTGCTGCTCGAGCCCGGCTTCGCCTTTGGTGGGATTCTGGAGAGTGCCAGCTGAGGCAGACCTCTCTCCGCGCTCCGCTCCATGTGTGTCTCCGCAGGCCCTCGCAGCTCTGGCCCTGGGGCGGAAGCCAGGTTTCGTCGGCAGCTCCCGGAGCGCCCAGGGCTTCCTCCTCCCCGTTTCCAGACTTCAGGCCCCAAAGCTGGCCCGGCCCCACCCGAGGGAAGCATGCGTCCCCAACCCGCGTCCCTGCCCGCCTGGCGCCCCGCCGCCCGCCCGAAGCAGAGCCCTGAGCATTCCAGAGCGGCTGCCGGGCCGCCCCGCCCCCGCCGGCCCTCGGCGCTGCTGTTTACCGCCGCGATCGAGCCCAACTGTGACGGAAGCCTGGAGCCCCGCCCCCGCGCCCCCTCTATGCACCACGCTGCACGGTGCTCTTACACTGATGGGTGCTACACGCGACGGGTGCTTCTTAGGCAAAACCAGTGTGTGCGAACCACATCTGTGCCACTCGCCCAAAAGGCGCGCGTCAGACTGCCTGCCTCTCGGCTGCCCTAGGGTCGCGAGGGGACGGCCGGGTTGCCGGCGGCCCACCTTGTCTCTGGTGCTCCCACTGTCCTGGGTGTGCCTTCGCCCCAGTGCCTGCTGGACACGCCCTCCGCTTTCTCCCTGCCCTGCTGCGCGCGCCCGCGCTCCATCCGCCGCTGCTCCCATCCGCCGTCGTCCGGACCTCCGGGCTCGCCCGCTCGGAGCCCTGGTTCCGCCCGGGAGGCACGGGGGCCTTCCCGTGAGACCTGTCTCGGTAGCGTCCCGGCCCCTCCAGGCCTGGGTTCACCCACCTGGCCCTGGTGAGGCCTTGCTGGGTGCCAGCAGGTTGAGGGTGTGCGGCTCTGCGGTGGGGTGAAGGGTCCCTTCCCGCCAGGCCCTGGGAGGCCCGCTGGAGCCGCCCTTGCTGTGGGGCCGGTACAGGGGAGGGGGCTGGAGGAACGTCCGTCCCAGGGCGGCTGGGCCCACACGCTCTGCAGGGCCTGCGGGGTCAGCGTCCTGCTTGGTGCCCGCCCCGGTGCTCACGGCCCGCGGCCTCAGCTGTGCCGCCCTCAGGCCAGTGCCTGCCCCGTCCTCAGTTCGGGGGCCGCAGCCCAGGAGCTCAGACGGCTACACTGTGCGTTGTGTGTGTGGATTTACCAAACGTGACGCCATCCTGGACACAGCTGTTCTGCCCTTGAAGAATGGTCCTGAGTCCTTGGTACAGCGGCCTCCGTGCGGGCAGCCGCTTCCTGTGTCTGGAGCACCGCCACCGTGGCCACCCCACTGTGGTGCGGGGCTGCCAGGCCCAGCCGCACGACGGTGCAGGCTTTCACGGGGATGCGGGAGTTGCCAAAATCAGGGTGTCTGTACCCTTCGAGGCCGGGCTGTGTGGGAGGAAGCTTACAGGCCGTGGGCTCCGGGGCTGGGGTGCAGGCCTGCTCAGAGGAGCTGGGAGGCACGCAGAGGCCGAGGGGAGGTGCGGGGCTCGCGGCGGAGCTGACGCGGGGAGCAGGCTCCCGTGGGTGGGCCGGGCCGTCCCTGTGCCGGTGCAGCCCCCGTCACATGGTATCTACCAGGTGCGTCCTGGTGCCGACGCTGCTGGTTGCTGGCTCTGTCCTCGGGTGTCTTCCTGCCTGTCTCCGCTCAGTCCCAGCTTGCCTTCAGCCTGAGGCCCCGGGGATCCGTGGGGTGCCGTGCCGTGGCCCCAGGGCCTGCAGATCCACTGCACACCTGGGTCCCGGCTGGCTTCGCTAGACCACAGTGGCCAGCCTCGGGGAGTATGCCAGCTGCCTCCCCAGACATACCATCTGCCCCACCCAGGTCACCTGTCACCAGGGTGGGGCTCTGTGTCCGGCGGAAGCCACCCCACGCTGGACTGTTCCCCAGGTAGTCAGCATGGCTGGTCTGGGCCTCACAGCTGCTGGGCGAAGTCCTGCGGGGGGTGTGAGGGCAGTCCTGGAGCAGCAGGGCATCCTAGGGCCCGACCCCAGTGCCAGCCCCTCCCCTCTCCCCATACCCGCCGCCGCGAGCTGTGCGCGGCCACTGTGGACCTGGCCGACGTTCCCCCGGCAGGTGCTCGGACTCCCTGGGCACCCATCTCTGCCCCCGCCTGCCACACCCACCCTCTGTGTGAGGTAGTGGGCACACGGGCTCAGCTGGGCCTTGGACGGCACTCTGTTACCTCCCATCAGATCTTCAGGGTGGGGCTGCGGGGAGCCAGGCTCTGGGCTGACTGTGGCCGCGCGTGCGGGAGGCTCAGTCCCCAAGTTGCTCTCGGCCCAGACCAGGGTTCTGTCTCGTTTGCAGGTCTCCGTAACTGTTTTCTCCAGACTCACCTGTGCCCTGCAGGTCTGGTCGGCCAAGGTTGGTGCCTCGGTCACTGAGGGTCTCACCTGGCTGGTGCTGGCAGGCCCCAGACTGCAGGGCCTGGTCAGCGGGGCAATGGGTTTCCCATGCCCACTGTGTCCTGGACGCCATCACCCGGCGGGCGAGGGCAGCATGGTACCCACTGTCACCTGGGTACCTTGCGGCAAGCTTATCCTTTCCCCATCACATGCATCGTCTGCCCAGGTGCCCGCAGCCTGAGGGGAAGTCCAGGCGGTGCGCCACCCTGTAGCTCATGTGACTGGTCTACAGCTTAGTCCCCTTAGACGCGTTAGATGCCCTTCAGCTGCACCTCACCGACTTAATTGGGAAACACAAAAGCCGGCCTCACCCCAAGGATTTGCCCAGAACCCCTGGGAGAACCTCAGTGGTCACAGAAGTGTGCAGGTGGACCGAGGTGACCAGACGGTTCTAGATTTGCATTCTTCCTCCCGGTGGTCCGTACGCCTCTTGTGTTCAGTTCTATGCCCAAAAACAAAGACCAAAGAAGGCCAATCTCTCATTTGACTGTACTTCTAATCTGCCTGTTCTACAAATTGCCGTCTCGTGACCGCTCGCTGTGCGGCCCCATCTTGATTCCAAGTGGCGGTGACCAGTGCTTGCGTCCTGTGTTCCTCTCCTCTTCTAAGAAAACCGACAGCGTGAGTTATTGCTCAGCAATAGCCCTGTCCTTCCTGGGGGTCAGACCATGTCCGGTTTCCTGATAGCATTACTATGTTTTCTATTTCTGTTTACTGTAAATTATGTGTGGTTTTATTTGGTATTTATTTGTGTTTTGAGGTCTTGCAATGTTTTTGTGTTTTCGATGCTAATAACTAAAGTTTGTGAGACTGTAGAATGCAAAATTTGGAAATGCTAAACTGTTATTAGAGAAAAATAAACCTGATTAAGAGTCCTGGTTTCCTCTTGCCCTGTCTTCACTGCAGGCTTAGGTAAGGGCCCTGGCAGGCGGCTGCCTGTGACCCACACGCAGCTGTCACCTTGACACCCACAAAGGGTAGAACCGGGACCCTCCCGGCTCACCTGAGGCCTGCAGGTTGGAACCACTTTGAGCTCAGAAAGGACCCGAGTCGTGTCTGGAGGCTGTGGCTTGGGCCCGGGCTCTGGGGCCCTCGCTCTCCTCCCACCCTCAGGGCTTCAGCTTCTCGGCTGTGCAGTGGGCGGAAGGTCCCTGCTTCCTGCCTGACCCGGCTGCAGAGGGGCCAGGGGCCTGTGCCACGCAGCTGCCCCTGCAGCTCCGGAGCTCCTGCCCAGCCCCACTCGGCCCAGGGCAGGCCTGGCAGCAGGAAGCCTGATGCCCGCAGATTAAGAGGTGGGGAACTCGGCTTCACCTGCAGCTGCCACCGGCACCTGCTTGACTTCAGCCGCTGTCCAAGGTGCAGCGAAGGCCGGGTCCAGAGGGCATGCTGGCCGCCAGAGCGTGGGCTTTCACCAGGCCTCGCACGGGGGCACAGGCCACCCCAGCCCACTTCAGATGCAGCCTGGCCCTGAAGGCAAGGACCCAGCCCTGAGCCCCGTGTCCGGCTGACTGCCCTGCCTTCCATGGGCGGCTCCACCAGCGGCCTGGGAAGCTACTCGGCTGAGCACTTGCCCAACCAGGGTCCCAGACGCTGGACCCTTCTTCCGGGAACGTTTCCCTGAGCCAGGCAGGAGAGGAGACAGGCGGTTACCCCAAAACTGCCATGCTTGTGCCAGGAGGACAAGAAGGGCGTGCAGAGCCCCCCTCCTAGGGCACACTGGGGCCACTTCTGGCCCTCAGGTGCTGCTGGGGTGGGGCCAGCTGGGTCCAGAGGGAGTTGATTGTGGTCTGGGCTGGCATCCTGTGACACTGGGCTCTTAGCTCAGGGCACAGGACAGTGTCCTTCTGACTCATGACTCAAGGGCTGGAAGAGCCAGGAGCTCCTAGCCAGGGGCAGGGACTGTGCTGCGGGTGCTGGACCAGAAGTTGCCCGATGCCTGGCCACAGGGCCAGCTTGAGGTTTTGTTTTTTTTTTTTTTTTTTTGAGACAGGGTCTCGCTTTGTAGTTCAGGCTGGCCCTGAGCTCACTGTGTAGCCCAGGCAAGCCTGGAACTCAGCAGTCCTCCTGCCTCTGCCTCCCGAGTGCTGGGATGACAGGCGTGAGCCACCACGCCCGGCAAGGCCAGCTTGAGTTTTGAGACCTGAAGCTGGGCGACGACATGGTCGAGGGCCTGCTCGAGCCTGGGCCCCCACGCTTGCCCCGAGGAGGCTGGCTCACAGCCCTGCTGGCCACCCAGCCACTCCCAGGCCCTGGCTGCATGTCCCGGCTTCCCCGAAGCAGCTGCCAGTTTGTTTCAAGAAGCCACCTGGGAGAGCCGGGTGCGCATGGGAGGCCCGTTGGTGCTGTGCCCGTGGCAGCCAGTCTGCTCTGCTGATGCTCCGTGACTCCCCAGCCCCTCATCCCTCGAGCAGCGGCTTCTGAGGGGCCCTTTTCGGGGCTGCGGGGTCCTGGGCAGGGACAGCTCAGAGGCCCTGAGCAGGTCCTGAGGAGGGGGCCACGGGTGCAAAAGGCTGGCACTGGGGGAGGCACAAGGCACGGCCCCTCCATGTGTGCCCATCCGTTGGGACAGCTGGGCAGTCAGCCACGGGGGGCTCTCGCCTGGTGGGAAACGCCCCGTGTTCGCCCAGCCCCTGGGCTGGCCTGGGTCCACACCAGGCCCCATCCACTAACAGGCACTGGGCCCGGCCGCTGGGGACCCCGTGACAGTGGCCTGCGGGACCCTCACACCTCCCTGGGAGGGCCCGGGAAACCGCCCAGCACCAGCCCTGCCTGGCTCCTCAGGCAGGCCCCTTAGCCCGCTGCCACCACCCAGCCTTCCAGACGCCACCCTGCCCGGCCCTGGCTCCTCTCTCCTCTCCGCTACCCTCTGGGCACCTCTCTGGGCCTGAAGCCCTCCCAGGCCCCCATCCCACCTGTCTGGGCCTCGAGGGCTCTACACTCTGCAGACTCCACAAGGCGCTGGAACCTCAGGAGAGCCAGGAGCTGGGCACAGCGGTCCCTGTGGAGACAGTGCCACAGCCAGCCTGAGCAGCAGGGCAAGCCGCGGCAGCCAGCCCGCCAGGCCCTCCCCCGTCCTGCACAGCAGAACCAGGCACTTCCTGAGGTGCTAGGCTCTTCGGGCTGCACCAGTCAGGCCGCCCAGCTGGTGAGTGCCTGGCACCCGAGGGCCTGGGCCCTGGCCCCTCTCTCAGCCAGGCCCAAAGGCTGCACGGCGCGCCGGGTCCCCGCTCAGGCGCCCCCTCCAGGACAGGGCCCCGTGGCAGCAGCCAGCCCCTCCCTTCTGCCACATTTGGCCCGCTCCTCCCAGGCTGCCTCGTCTTCCTAAAGCCTCCGGGCTGCCCGGCCTCGAGAGCCTCGCCGGCTCCAACAGTCCTAGTCAGGCCCAGGGCCACGTCCCTCCAGGGCTCACAGGGAGCGCCGTGCCAGGACGGTCCAGGGCACTGCTCCTCCTGGATGCCGTCCCATGCCCCCGGGGGCCTGTGCCAGTGCTCCTGTGCGCCCCTCGGCGGCCTTCCCGGCCCACCGCGAGGGGCACACTGAGAGCAGCAGGCTCCCTGCCTGAGGGTGGCCCTGCCAGGAAGAAGGGCTCCCCTTCCTGGTCCACGTGAGAGGCCAGGGCCAGGGGTGCCCTCCCAGGGAGGGCAGGGTGATAGGAAACAGGGTGCCCTGTGTCAGCCCGGGTCCCACCCTTGCCCCAGCCCCACTCTGCAAGCTGCCCCCGCCCCGTGTGCCAGGTGCAGGCCGCGCGGGCCTGTGGCTGACGCCCAGCCTCCCAGCCTCGGCGCGCTGGCCCCTGTGCCCCCTCCGCAGGCTGTCCTCGGCCCCGGCCCTGTGCCCACGTCCCAGTCTCGCTCACAGTGCGTGCGGCATGGTGCGCCCCAGCATCTCCCCGCCCCACCGCGGTCCTGCCCCGCGCACCGCCAGGGCCCCTGGGCCTGACCCTCACCCTAAGCGGCACAGCTGTGCGCCCAGGCGGGGCGGGGAGGGCTCAGCAGGCCTGCTGCGGGCGGCCCCACCCGGGGGGAGGTGAATGAGTAACTGGCCCGGCCCCGCGGCCCCCAAGGAGGGCAAAGTCTCCTTACACCGGGCAGGAGCAGCGAGATGGAGTCGCTGGGCTGGGCACTACTGCTCTGGCTGCAACTCTGTGGTAGGTGGGCACGGGTGTGGGCAAGGCTGGTGTGCCCTGGGCCTGGGGACGGGACCTCGGGGAGGGTTGGCAGCCTTTCTCAGCTCCACTCGGGGGAGGCCTGGGAGGAACTCCCTGCAGTCCGGCCGGCCGGCTGGCTCTGGTGCTCCCCCGGCCGGGAGGCTTCACACCTGCGGCCTGGTTCCCAGTTCCTGGCTCTGTTCTCCGCCCCAGCAGCCTTGCCACTCTGCGGGGTGCCTCAGCCCTTTGCCCATCCTGGTCGTCACTGTCCAGGCCTCACAGTCCTCACCCTGGAAGGCACAGGAGGGCGAGGAGGGCGGTCTGTAAATGGGCACACTGGAGGGGGCTCTGCAGACAGGTAGGAGTTCAGAGAGCAGCATGAGGGCTCAGAGGGGCCAGGCTGGCACACACAGTGGTCAGCCACCTGCTGCCCTCCCCCAGCACCGACCCAGGCTGCCCACAAAATCTGGATTCCTGACACTGACTTCGATACCGACACCAACTGGAGCCAGAACCAGGCGCCGTGTGCAGGAGACACAGTGCGGTTCCCAGCAGACAAGGTGACTCGGACACGTGGGGCTGGCTGCCGGGCCAGGGTGGTGCCGCGGCCCCTGGTGCTGACTGTCTCCTCCACAGATGGTGTCTGTCCTGGTGCGCGGAAACCATGCCATCGCCGACCTGGTGAGGCTGGGAGGGGCTGGAACTTGGCCTGGCCCTGGGGCCTCTGCTCCGAGCCGGGGCAGGGTGATGGCCGTGGGGTCCCCAACTCATCCCCTTCTGGAGGACCCCACGCTCCCGTGCTGAGGGCAGTGGTGGTTTTAGATTTAGGGGGATGTAACTACTACACGAGAAATTCTGTTCTACTAGAGCCAGAGTCGGTCTTGCTATGTAGCCCAGGCTGGCCTGGGCTCTCGGAGATCCTCCTGCCTCATCTTCTCCAGTGCTGAGATTACAGGCGTGCGCCACCACACCTGGCCTAAAGGTAGCAGGTTTTGAAAACTGGTTTTCACTTTCTGTGGACTGAGATGAGCTTCCCCAGGGACACTGTGCGGGTCGGAGGTTTTCTGAGTCCGGCTCTCCTTTCCGGTCCTATGGTCCTGACACGGCTGGGGACCGCCAGTTCCGGTTCGCGGGTTTTGCAGGTCTGGGCTCTCCACTGCCACCTGCTGGTCATCCTCCATCCCCGACCGTGGGCTGGGAGCCTTGCTTGACCATTTAAAAAATTCAATTTAAATTGAACAAGGTTTTTGTTTCGATGTGGACTTTTTGTTTGTCGTTTGTTTTTTGAGACAAGGGATTGCTTTGTAGTTCAGGCTGGCCCTGAGCTCATTATGGAGCCCAGGCAAGCCTTGAACTCAGCAATCCTCCTGTCTCTGCCTCCCGAGTGCTGGGATGACAGGCGTGAGCCACCACGCCCGGCACTGTGGTATGTGGTACTGATTGCCGGTGGGTGTGAGTCACCACGCCCAGCATTGTATGTGGTTACCGGGGATTGAACTCAGGACCTTGTGCTTGCTTGCGGGGCAGGCTCCAGAATCACTGAGCTAAATCTCTGGCCCTCGTTGTGGCTTTTTGTTTTGCAATACTGGGGGTTAAACCTAGATCCCTGGCAATGACCACACCTCAGAGTTTAGTTTTTACTTCCAGACAGTGTTTCGCAAGTCACCGAACTGCCTGGAGTGCTGACCCCAGGCATCCTCAGTGCGCCTGCCTGCGGAGCGGTACTTGAAAAATACAGGATTGGTTCTGCTTAGCTCCCATTTACAACCTTTGCATTTGCGTTCAGATGATTTTTCTAATCTCTTAACGTCCCTCATGTGGCTTTTATTTTCCTTTTAATTTTTTTCATGTACTGGAGATTGAAGCCAGGGCTTTTGCACTGTTACATCCCCAAGACTTTAAAAAACAAAAAAGGTTTTTCTTTTGAAACAAGGTCTCACAAAGTCACTCAGTTGTCTAGGTTGGGCTCAAATTCATGACTGTCCTGCCTCAGCCTTCCAGAGCGCTGGGTTGACCTGTGAGCTCCGCCACACCCAGTTTGCACGCATTGTTCTTGCTGAAAAACCTGAATTTCGCCTCTTCCCGAATGATCCAGTCTTTCCCTTCAAAGCTTCCGAATGGTGTCTGGCTTTGGTGTAAAATTCTGTCTGGGGCCGGAGATTTAGTTCAGTGGTTCCTGTGCCTGCCTTGCAAGTACAAGGTCCTGAGTTCGATCCCTGGTAACCGCATACCACAAGGCTGGGTGTGGTGACTCACACCTGTCATCCCAGCACTTGGGAGGCAGAGGCAGAGGCAGAGGCAGGAGGATTGCTGAGTTCGAGGCTTGCCTGGGCTCCATAGTGAGCTCAGGGCCAGCCTGAACTTCAAAGCCAGACCCTGTCTCAAAAAAAAAAAAAAAAATACTGTCTGGTAGAAATGTTCCTCTTCCTGCTCCTCTTCTTGTGTGGTTTGCCTTTTCCGGGTTCCCTTCAGGCCTGGAAAGGGCCCCTTCACCGTCTATTCCCACACAGGAAGGCGGCCTGGGCCTCTCCCTGCAGTCGCCCGGGCCGGCTCTCCAGCTCTCACATCCTTTCAGCTACTGCCATTTTCACACTTTATCCATGTTTTCCCTTTGGTCTGCTGACTCATTATTATTTGTGGTCCAGGGGCTCGTAGCCAGGGCCAGACACAGTAGGCAGGCACTCTGCCCCGTGGTGCACCGCAGCCCCAGCTGTTCTTTAAAAGTGCATTCTTGCCGAGGTACCTGTAATTGCCCTGTAATTCTAGCACTGTGGCAGGCTGAGGCAGGAGTCCAGCCTGGGTAACTCAGCAAGACCCCGTCGCAGAATAAAAAAATTAGAAGGGCCCTTAGGGCTGAGGCTATGAGCTCCTCCCCGGCACTGCCGGACAAACCCCTTCTTGCTGAGAACCGCTCTCGGGGGGCTTCCGGTGCCCTGGTGCTGCTGGGGCCCACACCTGCGCGCCTGCGCGTGGTGACTGCTGCTGAAGGCCCCTGTCCCAGTGCGCACCCCAGGGCAGGCACGGTTGGGTGCCCGTCGGCGCTGACCCCTCCGGCCCTCTCAGGTCCGAGGCAGCCTCCTCCGGAGGACCCGGAGTGGAAGTGGAGGCTCAGGAGCCCGGGGAGGGCGGGCACGGAGAGCTGGTGTGGCTGACTCCCGCGGCAGCCACGCCCTGGGCTGAGGTACGGGGCGGCGTCCAGTGCCTGGCCTCCCCCCCCAGTGGCTTGCCCCTCCTGGGACCGAGGAGCCCCGCGTGACAGCCGGGACGACCGTGCGAGCGAGCGTCGCCGACCGTCTCACAGCTCAAGGCTCTGTCTCCTGGGCCTGCGGGAACTTCCAGCCCGAACGCCAGCTCAGAGCTGGGGCCCCCGCTGTTCCCGCCCCTAGCCCTGGCAAGGCTGTGCCCAGGGTCGCCCTGGCCCTTTCCCCTGCCCGTCTGGGGGGGGACAAGGTGCCCGGTGTCCGGTGTCCGGCCGGGACTCCGGGGTCTGCAGGGGCGCAGGTCGGCCTGGTCCGCAGCCTGCGCTCCCTGCAGCTCCTGCCGCTGGATGGGGAGCTAGTTCTGGACGCAGGAGCCGGGTTCAGCGCCGCCACCGCCGCCTCGCGCCAGGACTGCGGCTCAGGTGAGGCGCGCGCGGACCCGGCTGCGGGGGCGGGGCCTGTTTCCGTGTACGCCCGAGGCGGGCGGCTCGGGGCGGGGCCGGCGCTGGGCCTGTTCATTGGGCCCTGTGCGGCTCCTAGGGCGGAGCAAGCCCGGGAGGGCAGCGCTGGTGTCGGTGGGCGGGGCGTAGGGGCGGTCGGGTCCTGGCGTCTCCGGCGCGCGTAGCCCGGAAGTCAGGGACGCGCCTCCCAGGGGTCCCCGTGCTCTTCCGCAACCCCGACCGCTTCTCCTGGTTCGACCCACACCTCTGGCGCCCCGCGGACGCGGCGCCCGGCCTCTTCTTCGTGGACGCCGAGCGAGTGCCCTGCGTGAACGACGACGTCCTCTTCCCGCCCAACGCCTCCTTCCGCGTGGGGCTGGGCCCGGGAGCCGGCCCGGTGCGCGTCCGCAGCGTCTCGGCGCTGGGCCAGGTGAGCGGGCGGCCGGGTCTCCCCGCCGGGCGCGCCCCTTCCCTGTGCGCTCTCGGCCGAGCGCGCCGTGACTCCGGAGCGTCCCGCAGACGTTCACGCGCGACGAGGACCTGGCCGCGTTCCTGGCGTCCCGCCGCGGCCGCCTGCACTTCCACGGGCCGGCTGTGCTGCGCGTGGGCTCCGCGGCCTGCGCCGACCCTTCGGGCTGCGAGTGCGGCGGCGCCGAGGTGAGCGCCCCCGGGTCGCGGGCGGGGCGGCGGCCGTGGCCGGCTCTGACCCCGGCCTCCGCCGCAGACGCTGCCCTGGATCTGCGCCGCGCTGCTCCAGCCCTGGGGCGGCCGCTGCCCCCCCGCGCCCTGCCACGACGCCCTGCGGCCCGAGGGCCAGTGCTGCGACCTCTGCGGTGAGCGCTCGCCCGTGCGCCGGGGGACAGGGCCTGCCTCGGTTTCCGGTGGGCTGAGGCCGCCCTCTGGTCGTAGGAGCCGTGGTGTGGCTGACCTACGACGCCTCGGTCTTTGACCTGGAGCGGTACCGCGCGCGGCTGCTGCACACCTTCCTAGGCCAGGTAACGCGACCGCCGCCCGCCCGGCCTGACGGCCCGAGCCGCCACCTGCTGCCGGCGCCCGACCTGTCCCCTCCGCAGCCCCAGTACCAGGGACTACAGGTGGCTGCGTCCAAGGTGCGGCGCGACGCGGGCGCCGGCGTCCAGGTGGTGCTAATGGAGCCCGCGCCTGGAGCGGGCGGCGCGGGGCGCCTGGGGCGCGCGCTGCTGGCAGACGCGGAGGAGCACGGTAACCATCCCCGGGGCCGGGCCCCGCTCCCCGTCTGGAGGTCCTGATCCCCGGGTTTGAGGCCCTCGCTTCCCGCCTTCGGAGTCCCTGAGCCCCCGGGCCTGTGGTTCCCCCTCTCCGGGCTTTCCTGGCAGGCGCGGCCCTCGGGGTGCTGTCCACGGTGCTGCGATTGTCAGGGGCGCCCAAAGAGAGCGGCTCCGCGGAAGGGCAGGTCGCCCCTAGGCCCCTCTCGGCGCTGCTGGGCGGCTTGGCCACCGCAGGGCTGCTGGGGCTGCTGGCGCTGCTGGGGGCGGTGCTGGTGCTGCGCCGCAAGGGCCGTCTCAGGTACGGAGGGGGCGGAGTAAGAGGGGCAGGTGCGGGGAGCTCAGCCTGGTGCGCCGGCCGCCCGGGCTCCTGCCTTCCTCCTGCCGTAGGTGGGGACGCCGGGAGGCACGGTCCCCGCCCGCAGGAGCGCCCCGGGGCTTCTCCAACCCCGCGTTCCACTCGTCAGCCTGGGACAAGCAGGTGAGGGCATGGGAGGGCGTGGGCTCCTCGGGCCAGCCCTGGCTCTCTGCCCCTGACTGCCGCTCCCTGCAGCCCCCAGTGCAGCTGCCGATCACGGCCCTGAACGTGGACAACAGCACCTGCTACTTTGTAAACCCACTGTTTGTGGCTGAGGCCGAAGCCTGACCCCGGGGCCCCGCCTCCTGCGCGGCTCACTCCCACCTCCAGGTCTCCTCACAGCCTGCACCGAGCTCCCCAATAAAGTTTTCTGCACTGCCAAGAGCGTGGGCAGTACCTCCTGCCTGTCCAGTCTTGCTCGCTGGGCCCACGGCTGCCCAGAGGGGGTGGAGAGAAGGTGGACCCACGAGCGGGGGCCGGCCGGGTGGCAGGTGTCCTGACCCCCACAGCGCTGCTGTGTCTCCGGCCTACAGGAGGGTGGGCAGCCATCGAGAAAAGGTTTCGGTGGTGGTGGTGGCGGCTCACTCCCGAAATCCCAGCACTCGAGAGGCAGAGGCAGGAGGGTCACGAGTTCAAGGCTACCCCGGACTACACAGTGAGCTCAGGGCCAGCCTGAACTACAAAGCGAGACCCTGTCGCGGGGGGAGGGGGAGGGGGCCTGTCAGTGGGCGTGGGGCTAAAGGCTGCACTGGCCCTGGGACCAGGTCTGGCCGCGAGGAGGCTGCCACACTTGTGGTCACAAAGTGATTGCTGCGTGATCTGCACAGCACTGGGGAAGGCGCCGGCCCCGAGAGCAGTCACCTACACGAGACAGGGTCTTGCTGTGCTTCCAGCCTCGCCTTAAACCCACGGACTCAGGTCTGCTCAGCAGCAGGGCCTGCAGAGGCACGGCACTGTGCCTGACATGCCCTGATCTTTGAAGGGTGAGTGTAGCAGCTTCCCGTGAACAAGACTCCTGTCTCACTGTAGCTCTTACGTCCTGTAGGCTGAACAGGTCACTGCTGCTGTAGGGCAACCTGCTTTGTCAATACCAGTTTGTCCCCTACAGCTGCTACTTCTTTTTTAAAAGAGGCTGACGGGGCCGGAGATTTAGCTCAGTGGTTCCGGCGCCTGCCTCGCAAGCACAAGGTCCTGAGTTTGATCCCCAGTAACCATGTACAATGCTGGGCACGGTGACTCATGCCCACCAGCCATCAGTACTGCATACCACGGTGCCGGGCAAGGTGTCTCATGCCTGTCATCCCAGCACTCGGGAGGCAGAGACAGGAGGACTGCTGAGTTAGGGCCAGCCTGGACTACAAAGCGAGACCCTGACTCAAAAAAAAAAAAAAAAAAAAAAGGCCGACAGCTAAAACCAGCCAGAGGGGCGCATGCATATAACTCCAGCACTCCGGGAGGCTGAGGCAGGGAGATGTACACTTTGTGCCCAGCTTTTGACATACAGCAGCAGTACCACGACTGGCTGCTCAATTCCATTTTGGAACTTAGCCACTCAGCATTCCCTGTCTCAAAAAATAAAGGGGCAGAGATACAGCTCAGCGTGAAAGCCCTTGATTCAATCCCACTCACGTAAACGTGGCTGGCGGCCAAACCTGGTGGCTCACACCTCTAACCCAGCTACTCGGGAGGCGAGGCAGGAGGCTTTAAACTCTAGAGCAGCTCGAGCAACTTGGCGGTTTCAGACCAAAGAACTGAGACGCAGCTCGGCACGCCTGAGGTCTGTGCTCCGGTAACACTGCTGCGGAGCGCACGTGCTCCCGGGCGGCTGCTGCCTGAGGCGGGGAGGGTCCGGCCGTCCTGGCCTCCTCACCAGCCACACCACTGCAGGCTTTGCCGCTTCCCCCAGGGCAGCTGTGTCCGGTGTGTGTGGGCACAGGCGCTAGCCGGGCACGCTCTCCTGTGTGCGTGGCTGGCAGCCCTGCAGTGGTGTGCCAGGCTTAGGGGTCAACACTCCCCTCCATCGGGCCACTGCCCATGACCTGCAGGACTTGCCTCCAGGCAGAGACCCTGTTCCTTCCTCCACTAATGCCCCTCAGGGGGCCATGGAGGCTGGCAGAGATGCCTGGCCGCCTGCTCCTGCCGCGTGGACATGGGTAGCCTTTTGCATGAGCTCCGCGCCTCTGCCATCTTCTGTGGCGACTCCACTGCGGGCACCCCAGGCTCTCAGGCGGACGTGACGTGACACCACCACACCCACACCACAGGGGGTTTTAAAACTGCCATCTCTGCTTTATTGACAGGTAAATTGTTCAAAAATGTTCTCACGATTCAATAATTACAAAGACTGAGACTTACATTAAAAAAGTAAAAACCAGAACCCCCAGCAGGGACCTTTGTGACGAGGGCTGGGAAGGGTGGTGGGGCGGCGGGTGCTGGGTGCCAGTGCCGACTTGGCCACGGGCGGGTCCTGGACAGCTACGCATCGGGAGGTGGGGGCACGGGAGCTGCTGCGAGCCGGGGCCGAGCGGGGCATGCCCCACAGTCGATCTCCAGCTCTCAGGACGGGGCCACAGACCCGACCGCTGACACAGACACGAGGGCGTCCCAGGCCTGGCCGGCCACTGTGGGAGCGCCAGGTGTCTCCACACGAGAGGGACGGGCGTCACTCCTGGGCTCCATGCGGGACGGGGCGGGGCGGGCAGAAGGGGTCCCGGGCCTGCTGTGCGCTCCCCCCGGCGGGCGGAGGGGCCTGTCTGCCCTGCGTAGGAGGCAGTGCTGGTGGCGCCTCCTGGCTGTGACCCACAGTGGACTCCCACACAGGGACATGGTGTCACCGGCCTGTGCTCCACCCGGGCGGGTACCAGCAGGGCACCTGCACTCGGCTGTGCCATGGCAAAGTGAACTCAGAGCCACAACTAACCTGCACTGTCCTGTGGGCGAGAGTCCCGCGCCACCGGGGCAACACACAGCGGCTGCTACTCTCCTGGGGATGTGTGGGAATGATTTCGAGCAGCAGGGGAGGCCGGAGCCGAGGCCTGCACAGGCGAGGCCCGGTGCTGAGCGGCAGGGCGGGCGAGGTGTGCGGTGGCCGTTCCTGTGCACACGGAACGTGGCGCCCCGGTCTATGCCACGGATTGTGGCGTCCAGCTGGTCATTATTATAATAAAGATTCATCTCCTATCTACAGACAGACTCTACATCTCCGCGGCAACACTGTCAGCTCGGGCTTGGCACTGACGGGCTGCGGCCTCAGACGTCACAGCTGGGCTGCTCCAGGCCGTCCAGGGGGAGCTGGCTTCGGTGGGGTGAGTTGGGACTCGGTGGGCCGCTGGGGTTGGAGCTGTTTGAGGGGGTCGAGTGTTTGGTGGAATCCGAGTCAGGCTGTCAGTGCAGAGAGGGACGCGTGAGAGACCAGTGCCACGTGGCGCCTGCTGTGGCTCCGCATTATGGACACGGACACTCCACACACAGGCGCGAGCCACCCAGTCCGCGAGCCGCCGGCGGCTGCTTATCAGCCACTGTCTGGCTGCACTCAGGAAGGGCATGGTAGTCACGATCACTGCAGCGAAGGGGACTGTCACCAGGTGCCCAAAACCATGCATGGGACCCCTGATAATGGCTGAGGAAGAGGCCACATCCTGACAGTGCCCTAGCAGAGATGCCTTCTGGGATCGGCAGCACAAGGGCATTCTCTGACTGCCACTGCGTGACACTGCATGACAAGTTCCAGCTGCAGCCATCGGGAAAGAAGAGATGCACAAAGGTCCCTGGGGGGGGTGCCATTGGCCTGAGGCGCCTGGGGGAAGCAAGCCCACCCGCACAGTGCGGAGGGGAAAGTGGCCAGGGCTGACCCGACAAGCAGGAGACCTGTGTTCAAACTGTGAAACCCTGTGGGATAAAGAAAGGCCTGAGTGGGGCCGGAGATTTAGCTCAGTGGCTCCGGTGCCTGCCTCGCAAGCCCAAGTCCTGAGTTCGATCCTGGTAACCACATACAACAATGCTGGGTGTGGTGACTCATTCCCACCAGCAATCAATACCACACACCACAAATGCCGGGCATGGTGGCTCATGCCTGTAATCCCAGCACTCCGGAGGCAGAGGCAGGAGGATTGCTGAGTTCGCGGCGGCTTGCCTGGGCTACATAGTGTGCTCAGGGCCAGCCTCAACTACACAGTGAGACACTGTCAAAAAAAAGAAAAGAAAGGCCTGAGCAGCCGGGCTTGGTGGCTCAAGTCTGTCATCCCAGCAGTCGGGAGGCAGAAGCAGGAGGACTACTGTGAGTTCGAGGCTTGCCTGGGCTACATAGTGAGCTCGGGGCCAGCCTGAACTACAAAGCGAGACCCTGTCTCAAAAAAAACAAACAAAAAAGAAAGGCCTGAGCAAACTGGAGATATCCCAGGCCCACAGCCAGAAGACTACGATCATGGGTCACTTGAACCTGCAGATGGAGCTGAGCCCAGATGGACTTCCAGTGCCCTTCCCATGCATGGAAAGCTGGTCCCTACTCACGGGGACAAGAGACCCTGAACGCACACAATACTGAAGGAGAAACAGCTGCAGGACCCACGCTCCTCACAGTCCTTCCGTGGGTGCTGCTAACCACCATGGGGCCAAAGCTAAAGGCCGAAAGAGACCCCCAGACAGAACCAACCTGACCCCCAGGGCGGTTTCCCTATCATTGGGCACCAAGTCCACCAACAGGGAAGGAAGATGGCACAGTAGTGCGGACTCCCAGCCAGTAAGGCCTGCACCTCACACCACACACAGTGGTAGACCAGGAGCCACTAAACGCACCGCCTTGGATCTGGAAATTAAAAAACACCAATTGTACTTCACCAAAACCAGGGACTTTATGCACCACAGGACACTGTCCAGAACAAGAAACGAGGAGCAGTGGTGGCGAGCACAGACGCAGCAGGAATGTATAAGGGACGACACAGTCAGAACCTGACACGAGGCGGGGGTTGGTACGTCCGAAATCCCAGCTACCGGGGAGGCTGAAGCAAGAGAGTCACAAGTCAAGGCCAACCCGAGCCTCAGTGAGACATCAACCGGTGGGTGTAGCAGCGGGATGAGACACAGTTCTGAATCCCAGCTGCAATCTCCAGCATGGCCACCTTCCCCAAAGACGACGGCCTGGCCCCGGGTACACGCCACGGCAGAGCAAGGCAGCCACCCGTGTTTTGCTCCTGCCCCAGAGGCAACGCCGGGAGAGGGTGTTGCGGGGCCAGCGCAGCAGGGGAAGCACAGACCGTGCAGGCAGCGAGGTGCAAGGGGGAGGCCTGACGCCGCGGCTCCAAGACAGGCGGGCTCTGCCATGTCCCACCGAGGCCTCACACGGCCCCAAGCACACTTCCACTTCGCAGGAAAGACCACACCAGGCTCAGGAGACAGCAGTGTGGCTGGGAGCAAGAACCGACGCTGCAGCCTGCTTTCCCAGGAGCCCTCCAATACGTCCGACGGCCTTGTAAGGGCAGGGAGGCAGCTTCCTGCCACGCCGGGTTCGGTGCCAGGAGCTCTCGTCTGGGGTTCCTTCGCTGGCTGTGCCCTCCCTACACCTCCCCTGAGCCCCGTGATGGTGCCTTGGATGCACTGCTAGAGTGGCGGCCAAGGGTGGTTCTGCCCAGTATAGGGCGGGACCCTGCCGGCTGCGGCCCTGGGTCCCCCGCCCCCGCCAGCCTCACCCTCTTCCCCTGTATCAGTCCGCTCGGCTCCTACAACTGGGGAGGGGTTCGGTTTGCCCTGTGGTTGTGTGCGCTGGCTCCAACGCCAGGCCAGGTGCGATGGGGCCGGCGCAGTGGGCAGTGGAGCGCTTAGTTTCTCAGCCAGGGCAAGGGAACAGCGCCCCCACGGGGGAGGGGGCAGCCCAGGGCCCCGCCCACCACGCTCGCGGCAAAGGCAAGCGCCGCCCTCAGAGCCAATCCCTGGACGCCCAGCTCTCCTCGCCGCCTCTGCTTTCCGGGCTCTTCTCCGGGTCGCGGTCTTCAGGGCTTTGTCTTTAGGGTGCTCTGTGCAGTAACTATTTTTTTTTTTTTTTTAAGACAGGGTCTTGCTTTGCAAGTCAGGCTGGCCCTGAGCTCACTATGTAGCCCAGGCAAGCCTCGAACTCAGCAATCCTCCTGCCTCTGCCTCCCGAGTGCTGGGATGACAGGCGTGAGCTACCACGCCCGGCACTGTGGTATGTGGTATTGATGGCTGGTGGGCCTGAGTCTCCACGCCCAGCATTATATGTGGTTACCGGGGATCGAACTGAGGACCTTGCACTTGGGAGGCAGGCGCTGGAACCACTGAGCTAAGCCTCTGGCGCCAAGCGTGCAATAACTTTTATGCCACCCAGTTTAGCAGTTAAGATAAACATCCTCACAGTCTCTTCTAGTGTTTGAAATCACGGCACCTGCAGAGCGAGTGCGGGGCGGGCGGGGCTGCAGATCCGGGCCTCCCTGGCCTGCGGGTGGAGGTGGCAGGTGGCCACCCTCCTGCCCGGCTGGCCCCACGCTCAGGAGGAACTGCCGCCTCCCGCCGCCGCCCTGGTGGGCTGTCTCCTCTGCAGCTGGCCAAGAGTGGAGTGGGGACGGGTCTGCCCTCTCCTAGCTTAGTTATTCCCTCAACTATCATTTTGAAAAATTTCACATCTCCAGTAAAATCACAGGAATTACAGCATGAAGTGGCCCACACGCTTTACTTCTCATCCTCTAGGTGTGCGCCCAAGGCGCCATCATACCTGTGCCCCCACCCTGCCTCACAGAGAAACTGAGGCAGCGCAGTGCAGAGGCCTGCGAGTGCGGCTGCCACACGAGGACTCCGAGGGCACAGCCAGCAAAGGAAGCCCAGACGAGAGCTCCTGGCACAGAACCTGGTGTGGCAGGAAGCTGCCTCCTGCCCTCCTCGGGAGACCAGGTCTCACGAAGTCAGACGTGCTTGGGCTGGAATTTATCACCCTCCTGCCTCAGCCTCCCAGGGCGCTGTGCCAGCAGGGAGTACCTGCTCGGCCATCACACGTGAGTGGGAAGCCCAGCGGAGGTCCAGAGGGAGGACAGTGCTGGCTGGACACGGGGAGCTCTCCCTCCCCCGGGCCCCCAGCCTGGGAGACTCACCTCTTTGTCGAAGTCCTGGTCCGGGTCGGACATGCTCCTCAGAGGCACCGTCACTCCAGGCTCGGTCCCACCTGTGACAGGGGTGGGGCTTCACGCAGGGAAAGCCTCTGGGGGCGCAGAGCCGGGGCCCACCCTGCAGCCCTCAGTACCTGAGGCGGGCCAGGAGATGCAGGGCTTGCTCCGGGGTGGGGGCGGCCGCGCCAGGCCCGTGGGCGCAGGGCCGGGCCTCTCCTCCTGGGCGGCAGGCGTGGAGCTCTGGGGAGGGACATGCGGTGGGCAGGGCAGCCACAACGGCCGCCAGGCCCCGCCGACTCGCCTGGCCCGGTCAGTGAGCTGGGCCGGAAAGGGCCTTCTGGGGCCCAGGGGTGGGGTCCAGGTACCACGCTGCTGGCACGCCCCCCACCCGCCCTCGGGAGCTGCCCGGCGGTCGGCCGTCACGCACCAGGGGCAGGTCCATGAGAACCTGCATGCCGTCGCCCGGGCCCATGTGCGCCACGTGGTTGAAGTTGGTCGGGTTGGAGATCATCCTGGATCTCAGCTCCGGGTCTCGGAGCATCTCTCTGCGGGAGGAGGCGGGCTGACGCTGCGTCTGAGCAGGCCACGCCGGCCGGGTGCCCCTGTCCCTCCCTCCCTCCGTCCGTCCGTCCATCCGTCCGTCCCTCCCTCCCTCCTGTGCGTGCCAGCTCACCGCCGCTGCTGCAGCCGCTCCTCCTCCGGTACCTTGAAGACGAAGCGCCGCTTGCTGCGCGTGCGCAGCATCTGCTTCTTGCTGCCGTCCGCAGTGTCCGGCACAGTGAGGACGGCGCCTGCGGGAGACAGGGGTCAGCGGGGGTCGCGCCGCGCAGCGCCGTGGGCCTCACCGTGCTCGGGCTCACCCGCGAACTTGCTCTTGAAGTAGATGAGGCGCGGGGGCTCGCAGCCCAGCAGGTTGAGGCTGCCGTCTGAGTTGAGCGGCCGGATCTGGGGTGGGAACGATGGGGGGTCGGTGGGCGCAGGGCCTCGGCGCAGCCTGTCACCCCGCCCCCCGCCGGCAGGAGGCGCCCGCCTTACCCGCCGCAGGCCGATGGTCTGCACCCACTCCATGGTGCGCACGTCGAAGACGTCCACACCGTAGTCACTGTACACCGTGACGTGGGACGGGCTGCAGCCTGGGTGGGCAGAGTCAGCGGTGAGCGCGGCCCTGGTGCCCGGGCTCCCGCCAGGCCCTCCTCCCTCCCCGAGAGCTCACCTGTATCGGGCCCGAGGCTTAGACGGGCCCCAACAGCTTCCCTCACTAGGTCACCTTCCCCCAGGCTCTCTGAGCTGCTCCCAGGTCTCCGTTCTCCTGCCTCAGCCTCCCAGGGCTCTAACACAGGCACGCACCACGCAGCACCACCTCGGGTGGCACGCTGCACAACTGGCACGCTGCACAACGACTGGGGAGTGGGCCTCCCTCAGCTCTCCTGTGAGCAGTGCCGACTGCAAAGCTACCGACTCGGGTTCTCTGCACGCAGGCAGCCCAGCCTGCAAGGTGCGCCAGCGGAGAGGCCCGAACCCAGGCTCCGGGTCCCCAGGCCCACATCCCCCGGTGCAGGGCTGTTCCCCAGACTGGCCCCGAGGACACCACCGACTCCCTGCAGCAGTGAGGGTGGCCAACACGGAGGAGCTGTGCCCCCTCCCTGCGAGCCCTGAGGAAGGTGGGCACGGCCTGTGACAGCCTGCCCGTTGCTTCACGGGCCACTGACCCTGGGTCCTGGGGAAGCTGAGGGGACCCCACAGTTAGGACAGCAGCAGAGCCCATCTGCATGGCCTGAAGCACGGGAACAGTGGCCGTCTACTCCCCCGGGGCCGTTCCGGGAGCCTCCGTGTCCTCATGTGGTCGGCCTCGCCTCTGCAGGTCCACAGGAGTCACCCTGTGGGACACGTTGCTGAAGACAGCAGACTGAGGCCACAGGGTGCCCTCAGCAGCCCCCGGCTGCAGGTCTCTGCCCACGCCTGCTCTGTGCATACCACGCAGGCCCTCCACCCTGCGTAGCCGCCTTTCTCTTGAGTATGACACAGGGAGGCAAGCGGGGCTGGAAGGAGAGGAGACGCTGCTACTCCGGACCCGAGTGCCTGAGTGAGAGCTGCCCTCACGAACCGCCCCAGCTGCTCGGGGAGCCCTCCTGCTGGGTACAGGGGCTTCCTTTCTGATTTGCTGGTAAACAAAAACGGAAACATCTGAAGAAATCCAGGGGAAAGAACACAGCTCTGGAGTTGTACAGACATGCAGGTCACAGACGCTCCGACCCGCCTCCTCTCTGCTCAGGACCGTGACCTGCCCTGCACCAGCCCAGCTCAGCTCTGAACGGTGCTTCTCCGAACCCCTCCTGGCCTTTCCCGCCAGCCCCTGGACAGACTGCACAGGCACAGGAGAGACCCGGGTCACGGAAGGAACGTCAGGTCTGTGACGGGCAAGTGTGGCCATGGTGACCAAAATCCTCGTCTACTTTCCAAAAAAGTTAAAAGTTCCAGCAGGAAGGACCTTGCTAAGCAGGAAGTATGGAGCCCTACCCCACAGCCAGAGAGGCCGGAACCCAGAAAAAGGTGTGGAGCCAGGCTAGGGTCGGCTGACACTGGAGAAGCTGCCACAGCAAGGGTGGCAAGAGGGACAGCAGCAATGCCACTCACGGGCAGTGACACCAGTGTCACTTCCCACCTCACAGACACCATGTGTCCCCCTGGCTGCCCGACCCTTGCTGATTACTGATGCTGCCAACACCTCTGGGCCTCACATGGAGGCTGCCGAGTCTGAAGCCTTCAGCGCAGTCAGACAGCTAGCTGGTCGGGCGGGTGGTGGGCTGGAGGCAAGCACCCCACAGCACTCAGACTGCAGCAGCACAGCTCACCCCGCCAGACTTCTCTGGGGCTCTGGCTTCGGCCTCGTGCCCTGTTCACACCCAGCGTTCCTTCCCGAGTATGGTGGACCCGAGGGTTTGCAGACAGAACGGCTCCTACCACCCTCGGAAAAATTCTGGTCCCAGGAGAAGCTGCATTATATCAGAGTCGAATTTTTTTCTGGCCACCAAAAGCCTTTAACTGGTTCATAGTGCTCTGTATAGATTCTCCTCTTGTGGTACTGGAGAGTGAGCCCAGAGCCCCTGCACTGAGCTACGTCCCCAGCCTCCCAACCCCTACTTGAGAGGACCTCACTAAATGCTAAGTTGCCTGGGCTGGACATGAACTTGTGATCTTCCTGCCCCCCGTCTCCCAGGGTGCCCAGCTTCTGTAAGTTGAGAGAGGTAAACAAGTCCAGGGTCCTGCCATCCCTGGGCCCTGTGCCCCGGGAGGCCACGGTGGTGCCCTGTCAGGCTCCTCCTCTGTCCCCTGCAACTACCGGACCGGGGCCAGGAGACAAACGAAAGCAAGTAGGACACATGCCGACCGTCAAGGTGAGAAGCAGCAACAGAAAACATATACATACTACAGGCAACAGGAGCCGCAGGCCACATGAGCTCCTGCATGCGTGACCTTCGGCCTTGAGGGTCCACGTACAGTCCCATGTGGCTGAAGCAAAGCAGGTACTCCTCGCTTTTGAGCTCCACAGCACAAAGGGCATCGAAAGACTGCTGTGAGAGGAACGCAAGCGAGGGGTCAGCGGGATTTACCAGGTCGAGGGGCTGCCCGTCCCCCTGGATGCTCAACAGAGAGAACCCAGAGGGGTAGCCAACACAGAGCCTGTCCTTGAACACGGCCATCCACTGCACGTGTCCTGGGGCCACCAGCTCACTGAACTTCCTGTGGAAAGGCTTAGTTCTCTGGAGCTCATAGCAGAGGATCAGCCGCTTCACGGCAACGAACAGGCAGGTGGAAGAGCTCTTCCTCAGCGCTGCGGTCGCCAGGAGCTGGCAGCCCTTGGTTTCTGGAAGCTTGATATCAAAACTGCCTTCTGCTCCATCCAAGGCGGACCACGGGTAGAGGTGCACATGGTGGTTCCGGCCACAGAGGAGGATCACAATCTTCTCCCTGGGGGCCAGCTCAATCTGGTAGACCTTCTTGCAGTCAGCAGCACGGACGATCACTGCGGCAAGGAGGGCACAAGTGAGGGGAGATGTGAGGTGGGGTGCCCACCACCTGCCAGCCTGGCTCCACCCTGCACTCACGCATGCTTCTGGCCACTGGGGATCTGGGTGTGGTCACTGCTTCGAGGGTGCCAGGGGCCCTCCTGCACGCCCAAGCCAGTGAAACCGCAAGTGGGGAGAACACCAAGCTAACCCAGGACCATCCTGGCTCAGGGTCGCCCTGTTCCTGCCCTCCACAGCCTGGCCACTCGGGGCTCCCGGGCTCAGCCCTTGTCTGGGCGCCCTAGATTCTAAGCTCTTGGTCGCAGGCTGCGCTGTGCTGGGGAGCAGCAGACCAACAAGGAACACCAGCCCACCCAGCTCACCTAGGCACCCCCAGCCTGGGTGCTTCCGGGGTACCCAGCACTCCACTGCGCCCGGGGATGTCCCACACGTGGTCTGAACACCTGCCATTCTGCAAACCATTTCTCTGTGCCATCTGCTTTCTGTCTTTGACAGACTGACTTGGTGTTCGAGGCCCCGAGCCCCACTTGGCTCCAGCAGCCCCTGCTGCAGCCCCGCCCACTCACCGTCTCGGGTGACCTCGATGACGTAGAGCCCTTCTTCCAGGCCAATGGCGATCCTGTCTCCATCTGGGGGCAACAGACACAGCCGGTGTCAGTGGTCTGCTCAGCAGACAACACAGCTTGGCTGTGCCAGCCTGCATCTCGGACTCAGTCAGAGCCTCGCGGGGACATACCCACAATGGCAGCCGTGAGCACGGCCTTGATGAGCGGCAGCGTGCTGTCATAGGCCTCCTGCGGCACGTGCACGACCTGGTTCCGCAGCCGGTTCTTGTGCAGGATGGACTGGAGTCCCTCTAGGATCCCAACCCACTTCCGCTTTTCATTCTCATTTTCTGTCAGAATGAGCAGGGAGCTGGTCTTAGAAGGTGAACCTAAGAGAGAGGCTGTCACCTTCACGAGAGAAAAAACAGAAACGAGAGGAGCTGTCAGCCAGCCAGGCGGTTCAGGCACCCTGTCCCACGTGGAAGCCACGCTCCCTGGTGACAGAGGAGGCCTGTGCTTCCCCAGCACTGTGCGTCCC
>PVIC010002617.1:0-14077 GCA_004025085.1 Thryonomys swinderianus | reverse complement strand
CAAGCCGCTGCGAACTCAGCAATCCTCCTGTCTCTGCCTCCCGAGTGCTGGGATGACAGGCGTGAGTCACCACGCCCGGCCGTAAGTGCCCTCTTTAAGACTGCTTTCCTGACTCCATCCTAACTGAAAAGCAGGTTCCCGGAATGTGTCCTAGGGAGGCGGGTCTCAATCTCAAGCGCACTCGCCGAACCCCGGCCCCTGAAGTAGGCGCTAAGCAGCTCAGACAGGGATGGCGAACACACAGCCCGCTGCAGCACACGGGCTTCACAGCACGGAGCCGGGCCACCCGGAGGCTGCCGCCACCGAACCACCGCCACAGCACACAGTGGTGGGACTGTTGTGCCTATGAGGGGCCACTGGGGCACTGTGAGCTTTTGACTCATTTGTAAAAATTCCTAAAGGGGGCCAGGGAAGGGGTCCGCGATCTCTGGTCCTTCAGAAGGGTCCTGATGCCAGGCTCTAACCCTCACCCAGCAGCAGCAGTGCTCCAGCTCAGTCATGTGAGTGCTGGCAGGCCGGGCCTTTCGGCCATTTTGCACAGGCAGCGATGGGGGGGTAGGGCGGGGCTGCTCACGGGGACCCAGCCTGGAGCGCCCGGGTGTGGCACCAAGCTCGGGGAGTGCCTTACCAGGGAAGGGGCGCGGCAAAGGAGGTGGGAAGGGCCCCAGAGGGGGCTGCTGGGAGCAAGTGGGGAGCTCCCTGCATAGAGGGGCACCACACTGCACGTGGGGATGGTGAGGGCCAGGCTGCCCGTCACCAGGGCCTGCTCGGGCAGTGCCAGGCTTGGATGTCGTTTTATGATGAATAAAATGGTCTCTGAGACACAGGGGAAGAGATGAGAACAATTCCTACCCGGAATATACATGGGATGTCTCGGCGTGTGGCGTGGATGACGTCGGAGGCCAGCACGGAGCTCACCGAGAACTCCTCGTCCCTGGGGAGACAGACACACTCAGCCCTGAGGCTCACAGGCCTGCCTCACCGTCCTCCGTGCCCCTCCACGGGGGCCGGCACCGGCGACTGCTGGACTGAAGACGCTCACGTGGACCCAGCTAACCAGCCGCAGGAATGAGCCAGGGCTGCAGAGGGCAAGCCCAGGTCTGGGCCTCATCCTCCCACAGTCAGTTCCACGCTCTGCCCCAGCCCAGCCTTGGGACAGCGGCAGTGGCTGGCTCAACCCTGTCAGGCACAGACGCAGCCTCGGGAGAGCTGCTGCGGTCTCTGGCACGCCGAAGCACGTGGCTCTGCGCTGGCCATGGGACACCTGGAGCCCAGACTGGACACATGTGCACAGCAAGGGCAGCAGGGGCCCCGGCCAGGCCCCAGTGCGTCCTGACCATCACTCCTGTGACTGATTCGGCCATCGGGCCTGAGACCAAGGCCAAGTCTGAGCCACCGTCGGGTCAAATGCGCACAGCTGGTCGATGGGGGCAGGGCACAAACGTGGGGCCGAGGTGGAAGGACAGCTCGCTGCAAGCACTGGATGCTAGGGTGGCATTGCCCAGTAGAGCTGCTGCCACACATGGCCCTGACTCTGACAGTGAAAGCCAGAGGACCATGGAAAGGCACAGACGACAAGAATGGTGGCACAGGCCTGCGACCCAGTACTGAGGGCAGCCAGGGCAGAAGGGTCACAAGTTTGGGCCCAGACTGGGCAACTTAATGATTTAGTGAGGCCCTGTTTTAAAAAAAAAAAAAAGGCACAGACCCCTATAGATGGCACCATTTCTGAAACATTTTTGCCTGTTGTTGAGCAGATAGTTTTGTGTGAAATGCCCATTTGGCAAAACTTTAAATGTTAAATTATTCAAAGCAAGAATGTTATAGTCTATAGTTTCAGTAATAGCTAATTCTTCCCTTTTTCTTTCCCTGGAGACAGGGTCTCTCTCTCTGTTGTTCAGGCTGGCCCCGAACTTAACGTGCAGCTCAAACTAGCTTCGAACTCATGTGTACTAAGATTATAGGTGTGAGCCACTATGCGGAGTGCCTTTCTGAAACAGGGTAATAGTTCCACAGGAAGAGCTGTAAACAATGTCAATGTTACCAGACAAACTCAGTGTGGGGGAAGAAAGCAAGCGGAGCCCATTCACGGAACAGGACAGCGCCGTGTGGAACAGACCTGAGGTCCAGAACTTGGCTGGCGACGACGCCAGGCTGGGTCGATTTCCCCTCGGGCAGGTCATACAGGAAGAGTTTGCAGTCACAGACCACAGCATAGGCCCTCTGCCATCCTTTCTTCACCCCAGTGGGTTTAGGCACCTACGGGCGGACAGTGCCACGTTCCACAGTGCCAGGGAGGACGCTGGGAACACACTGGGCTCCCTCAGCTTTGCTCTGGGTCTGCCTCCATCTGGTGTGTGACCCCCGGGCTCCCCGGGGCCAGCCCCTGCACCCTTGCCCAGCTCGGTGGCCGAGGCTGGCGGGACAAGCGTGGGGACACTGGGGGCCCTGCGTGTGGGTGCCAAGCAGAGAGCTGCACGCACAGCTCGCACAGCTCCTGGGAGTGCTCTGCAGTCCTCACTTCATGCCCACTGGCCAGAGCTCAGCCCAGGAGGCAGGGCACAACCCCAGAGAATTTCAGGCCTCCAGAGCCACAGCTGCCCTGTCACTTGACACAGCACTGGGCAGTTACTGGTCAGGGCACTTCGCAGACACCGCTGGCTGGGCCCTACCTTGACGTAGCCTTTGTAGGCTGTTCCTATGCCTCTCTGCACATCCACGCCAAGGGGCCTCTTGGACTGCTCAGGGGGGATGGGGCACACCTGGGGGGCACTCTCTTTGCAGGACACGTGGCAGGCGAATGAGCACACTGGAAAAGAGGAAAGGCCTCTCAGTGCAGCCTGCAGAGCAAGTGCTGCAAGCCACACCCTTCCAGGAAAGCCTGGCTTCCATTCAGTCAAGACAAGCTTTCAACCTGCAGTGGAGCCGAGGGGCAGGACACATGATGCCACTGCCCTGCTGTCCCCGCAGGCGTTCACCAACACACTGGCACCGTGACTGCGTGGTGGAATGACGCACCAGGACCCCAGCAGTCAAGCACAGAGTGAGTTGGGACAGCGAAAGACAATGCTCTGAGGGAAAGCACAAGAGCTGTCTGTGCAGGACAAGGCACGAGTGCGAGCGGGGCTCTGAGCCTGACGCTCACACATCATGGAGTGGCCCCAGGCTGGTCCTCCGCCTATGAAACGGGGAGTGCAGGGCCGGAGGGTTAGCTCAGTGGTTCCAGCGCCCGCCTCGCAAGCGCAAGGTCCTGAGTTCGATCCCGGTAACCACACAGAATGCTGAGCGTGGTGACTCACGCCCACCAGCAATCAATACCACACACCACAGTGCCAGGCGTGGTGGCTCACGCCTGTCATCCCAGCACTCGGGAGGCAGAGACAGGAGGATTGCTGAGTTCGCGGCGGCTTGCCTGGGCACCATAGTGAGCTCAGGGCCAGCCTGAACTACAAAGTGAGACCCTGTCTCCAAAAAAAAAACAGGGAGTGCAGTCACCAATCCTACCAAGGGCAACAACAGAAGACAACAATTTTTAAAAATAATGAGTATCAACAAATATGAGACAATCCCTATCATGTCCACATGATGCAAGAGTGGAAGACTTCACAGTTAGCTGTTGTCCTACCTTTCCTGATTTTTGAGCTGTTGCATCTGTAATACTCTCAGCAGATGGCCCGGTCAGCCCCTAACTCCTACTACATCTCGATTTGGGTGCAACCGCCCGAGTAAGGACTGCTCCCCTGGGCTGGCATCGGAGGAGGGGCAAGGCATGCACTCTGCTCCCGGACCCGGCATGGCGCCACTCACCCTCGCAGGCATAGCCCTGCCGGATCAGCCCAACCATCAGGGAGGTGCAGTGGCTGCACTGGGTGGGACTGGAGAAGGACTTGATGCTGAACTGGTGAGCTTTTGGCTGCAGAAAACAGTGAGAGAAACCAGTGAGACACCAAGAACGGGCGGCAGATCTGGCTATGGGTAATTTATAAGCAGCACCATCCTGAAGAGCTGACAAGGAGCCCTCTCTGCTAGGAACGGAATGTGAAGCTCGCTGACAAGGTTATGTCCTGGGCCAGGACAGCATTTCCTAAAGCCCAGACACGGCCACAGAAAGAGCCTCCTGCTCAGGCGCACACAGGCAGCACCCAGGAGGGGCAGGACGGCAGCAGGAGCAGCAGGCTTACCAGTGCGCAACTCCCTTACAGGGCCTGACTCTGAGAACCTCGCTCGCTCGGTAAGGCAGATCGTAATTCCTGACAAGCAAGACAGAGCCAGAGGCCAGGTCTGGTCGGCACGGAGTGGAACTGTCCTTGGTACTCAGATAAACCTGAGCTGAGCCTGAAGCTCTGGGCCTGGACATGATGGTGACTGTCAACCTGTGCTGACGTTTTTGTGAGAAAGCGGACTGACTTGTGGGACCCCAAGGTCAGAGCAGAGAGCAAGGCAGAGCGGCCCCTGAGCCACAAGGTGTCCAGGGCCCTCAACACAGCCAAGGTTCCAACTGCACCTTGTGCAAAACTCTCACCCACAGAGTGCAGGGATCTGTGCACAGACAGGAATGTGCTGGCACAAGGGACTGGGCACGGGCAAGGCTCCCACAGGAGGGGCACTGCCCGACACCTACAGCTGAAGTGCACATGTGCAGCTCCAGCATGACAGAAGCAGCACAGTGCCCAGTGCACACAAGACGGTCGGGCCCTGGGCCCTGGGCAAGGCCTACCTTGGGTCCGGCCAGCGCGAGGGCCTGCGCAGTGGGCAGCGGCACAGTGGGCGGCCTCTGCAAGGGCCGGGCCAAGTCCTGGGAGAAATGGGGATGAGTGAGCACGGCCTGGGCACCACGCCTGCCTGCGGTGCCATCTCCCAGGGCTTATCCATCAGTGTCTGCATTTTTAAGCAAGAGAGCCTCGCTCACCCAGCTGACTACTGACAGGAACTGAGAACAGAAGGCATGCCTAGAGCCCGGGAGAGCTCCTGCTGGAGCTGCACAGCAGGCGGGTCAGTTGGCCAGCCCTGGGCGCCAACGGCACCTGGGTCACAGGGGCATGGACAGACCCAAGGATCGGGCAGCATGACAGGGCAACGTGGTCTTACCTCCTGCTGCTCTGTGCTGGCGGCCACAGGAACCGAGGGGGACATTTCTGGCTTTTGGGCTTGTGTTTCGTGGTCACTAGCTGAGCTAGTCTGTGAGAAGGAAGATAAAGACAATATTCTTCATCTGAAACGTGCTTTCCAGTGGGACCTAGGGTCCAGGGCTCTTCATTCGCCCCCAAGCACCCAAGGTCTCAGCTCAGCCCTCTACACCCTCAGCTCTCCTGCCTCCCCTGAGAGCCACTGCTCTTGGCATGCAAGGCTGCAGGAGAGGTCGTCCAGCTGCCACCTCCTTTCTCCTGGCCATGTCAAGGAGACATGTCAATGCTCTGACTCAGTCTTAAGTAACTGGACCTACATTTCAGCCTTCGGACCAATGAGTCAAGTGCTTATCCACATTTCTGGGACGAGAAGCAATTCCAACATCTCCACGAGCCCGTGCCCTGGCACAAGCACGCACCAGAGGCCAATGTCATTCCTAAGAACACACCAGCTCCAAAGTGACCGGACGGTTATCTACATGAAGCAAAGGCTACACTCTCAAACCACTCAAGGTCACCCAACTATGACGAGTCTCCCTGGAGCCAAGACCTCACCGAAGGCTGTTCCTGTTCACACCGCCCGTGCCATCACATGGAGCCAGGCGACGACAGGTAAAGTGGCCAGCAGTGACCAGGCAGGCAGGGCTCGGCCACTCACGACGGGTGAAACTGGGAAACTGCTGCACCCTGGGCACCTGAACCTGAGTCTCGGTATCTGTGTGTGAGGCCCATGTGAGCCAGTGGCACAAAGTCCTCAGGGCTGTTCTGGACACAGCGGAACTAAATGTAAGTGGCAGTAATGGTTCTGGCTGGAAGGTGGCAGATCTGGGGGGGCAATCTCATCTGTGGCAGAGCTGGCCACGGCTCTCCACAGTGGCAGGCTGGCGGGCAGGGACCCAAGCAGGAAGTGCCTGTGTGAAGAACAGGCTCAGCAAGTGTGTGGCCGACCTCCTGAGCGTGCGCCACACAGGTTCCTCCCACTGCTTCAAACAGCATGTCGTTGCCAGTATCAAGTGCTACTTAGTTTAGAAAGAAAAAATTTTCCCCAGCAAACTTAGTACCCAGAGGCACCTATCAAAAGAGTGGTCGTTGAGTCTTGTCACAAGCACTAGGCAAGACCACTGAGCCCTTGATACCACGCACTGGCTGCGTGCAGGCCCCTCCGCGGCACGCAGTGTGGGGCACACCTATGGAGTCACACACGCGCGCACAACCACACCCCACAGACTCGGAAGGGTAAGGCAGGTCAGTCAGCTGACTGTCAGCTAAAAGCAGTAGGCATGTGTCCCCCACAAACACGGGGTGTGTAACGAGTTAGGGCCCTTGCTGGTCAACGGGGAGCAGGTATAATACCGAGTGATTTTAGCCATGTAGATCCTCACTCGTTTCATTCAGCTGGTTAAGCCATCTGATGGGCAACGTGGGAGGAGGCACAGAGGCCGCTGCAGCCGGCACTCACTTCCTCCCACAGGTGCGGCGCGGAGGAGCCGTGCCGGGACGGACGGCCGACTCAGCCCTGCACACCCGTGAGCGGTGCCTGGGGGGCCGCGGGAAGCTGCACCCACCTGCAGCTCAGACCTGGCACAGCAGTGTGAGCCACACTCAGCCTTTACGGTAGGTCCAGACCTTTTTAACTTTTCTTCTTTTGAGACAGGGTCTCGCTTTGTAGTTCAGGCTGGCCCTGAGCTCAAATAAAACTCTGAATAAGTTAGAGAGAGGGCCAAAGTGAGCCGTTCCCCAGGTCACTCAGGTAGCTGGTGTTTCCAGCCCCATGAGCCAGTCTTCTGTTTCTAACTTACTGCAAATGCACCTGTCCCTTTAAAAAGTAACAACTCACCCTAAATGTCAGATCCTGTGCAAGAGGTGCAGCGTTGAAGTACTCAAAGATGGAGTCCTGAAAATCTGGAATTTTGAGCCCTGTAAGAAAGAAAGAATGGTCAAGGCAGAACACTTACAACAGATCTTATCGTTCCGTGCGAGTGTACTCAGAATCACCCCACGTCAGCGCTGCCTAATCGAACTAATGCACAGGACATGTTCTCTGCACAGGTGCCGGGGCCTCCCGGGAGTGAGCCACAGAGCAGCAGGCCACCTGAACGCCCAGGCCTCTGGGAACCCTCAGGAAGAAGAGGGACGCCCCTCATGATGGAGGGCCAAATGGGTAACAGAACAGGGTCCCAGACGCATGCAGCAGCCTCAGGGGCCTTGTATGCGACCAGGGCCACTCATGGAGTTAGGACGAAGGGAAGTCTGGGGGGAGACAACTGGGAGGTTCCTCAGACAGTGCCAGAGAGAATTCCCAATGGATCTGTCATCGCACTTGAATTCTGGGCCATCAGCCCAGAAGCTGAGGCAGGAGAATCACAAGTCTGATGCCTGGCTGAAACATGGCAAGACCCTATCTTGAGGAAAAATGTGAAACTCTGCAAATACTCAGAGAAAATGTGTGATCCCTTGAATGGCCAAAATCAAGATTATTTTCCTAGTTCTAAAGAGGGACAAGATGGACAAATCTGATAGGAATACCACATACCACAGTGCTGGGCGTGGTGGCTCACGCCTGTAATCCCAGCACTTGGGAGGCAAAGGCAGGAGGATTGCTAAATTTGAGGCTTGCCTGGGCTACATAGTGAGCTCAGAGCTGGCCTGAAATACAAAGCGAGACCCTGTCTCAAAAAAAGCAAAAAAAAAATCCAACATGTTGTCTTTACGTTTTAGAAGGTTTTGTGTATTGCAAGTAAATGCCTTTCGTTACGTTGATTTTTTGCTGATGTTGGGTTTTTGTCAAGAAAAAGTTTTATTTGTTTAGCTGGTCAGCTCTCATGGTATAGGAATTTAACCAGTACTGCTGTACTGAGCTACATCCTTCCTCAATTTTTTTTCCTGTGACAGAATCTCTCTAAGTTGCCAGCCTGGGAATCAACATGTGCCCCTCCTGACTAACCCTCCCACCATGCTAGGATTACAAGGGTATGCTACCATACCCAGTTGCTTTTTAAGTTTCTTCCTATCAGTGACAACATGGACGGCTCTGTGATGAGCTGCTCACGGCAGCATCTCCTCTGGCAGCTCAGCCCGGGACAGCCAAGCCCTTGCCCTTAGGCACCTGGGCCCTCGCAGAGGGCTGGGATGGCACGGGGCCAGGGCTCACCACCCTCTGTGAACCAGGGATAGGAGCACATCATGATATATAAGCAGCTTTGCTTTCAAGATGAAATAAAGGAGAAGCAACCAAGTAAGGCAGCCACCTTTGGGGAAAGGCGTCTTTGAAAGCACTGCTTCAAATTTAAGACTTGGATATTATGTACACACTTCATCTAACTATTAAAAAGAAACTTAAGGGGCTGGAGGGTTAGCTCAGTGGTTCCAGCGCCTGCCTCGCAAGCACAAGGTCCTGAGTTCGATCCCTGGTAACCACATACAATGCTGGGTGTGGTGACTCACGCCCACCAGCAATCAATACCACATACCACAGTGCCGGGCGTGGTGGCTCACGCCTGTCATCCCAGCACTCGGGAGGAAGAGACAGGAGGATTGCTGAGTTCGAGGCTTGCCTGGGCTCCATAGTGAGCTCAGGGCCAGCCTGAACTACAAAGTGAGACCGTCTCAAAAAAAGAAAAGGAAACTTAAATCTTAGGGAAAGCAAAAGGAAACAAAAGCACCCACTTAAAAAGGCTGATATTTAAATAATTCAAAACTTTATGACTTCAGCTTACCAGTCTCTGCTCTAAACTTTTCTTCCATCTTCTTCTTCAGAATTTCCATTTCTTCTAATAATTCTCTGTTTTTGGCTTCAGAATCTTTCAGTTTACTAAAATAAACAAAAAACAGATGGCTTTAAGTGAGTGACCAGAGGCCCAGGTGGCCATGTAGTCAAGGCCCATCCTTGCTGGCTCCTCTGGATGGTGCTGGTGCTTCAGAACAACAAATGCCAAAGGCAGGTGCCACAGTGGCTCAGGAGGGCTCCTCTGACCCGGTGTGCTTCTGACACTCCAGATAGGTCCGTCCTCCAGACGTGTGGGCCAGATCCCACAGCTGTCAGGCTGGCACCCAAGCACTGGAGCCTGTGAGGCCACAGTGTGATGGAGGGGCAGGAGAGCAGAACCCCGAGCTCGCCTCTCTCCGGACAGTGTGATGGAGGGGCAGGAGAGCAGAACCCCGAGCTCGCCTCTCTCCGGACAGGACTCCAAGGGCAGCCGCTTGGGGCGGCTACAGCATAAGCACCTTTCAAAGGCGAGGCTGGTGTCCTTGACCTTCCTCAGCTCCTCCTGCACCAGCTGCTTGGCTCGGATCTCAGCCTCCAGTGCGGACTGCAGCTCCAGCCGTGCAGACATGTCCAGCTTCTGGCTGCGGCGGACCTTCCACAGTGGGTCCTACGCATTGGGGGCAGAGCGGAAACACGTGTGCACTATGTGTTTGTCAGACACCCTCAGCCTTTCTCTAATCTGAAACCCTTACTATTAAGTTAAATATGAACCATCAGATGTTATCAAGAGCCATCAGACCTGATTTTAGGGTTTTTTTTTTCCTTTTTTTGAGACAGGGTCTCACTTTATAGTTCAGGCTGGCCCTGAGCTCACTCTATAGCCCAGGCAAGCCTGGAACTCAGCAATCCTCCTGCCTCTGCCTCCCGAGTGCTGGGATGACAGGTGTGAGCCACCAAGCCTGGTATTTGTGGTATGTGGTACTGACTGCCAGTGGGCATGAGTCACCATGCCTGGTATTGCTGTATGTGGTCACCGGGGATCGAACCAGGGACCTTGCACTTGCTAGGTAGGAACCTGAACCACTAACCTAAATCTCTGGCCCTTTAGTTTTAAAATCTTGTAACTTTTATCCTTAACATTCTTCTAACAATTGCAATTATTAATTTTAAAAAATGAGATTGGGGGACCAGAGATTTAACTCAGTGGCTCCAGTGCCTGCCTCACAAACACAAGGTCCTGAGTTCAATCCCGGAAACCACATACAATGCTGGGTGTGATGACTCACGCCCACCAGCAATCAATACCACATACCACAGTACTGGGCGTGATGGCTCATGCCTGTCATCCCAGCACTCGGGAGGCAGAGACAGGAGGACTGCTGCGTTTGAGGCTTGCCTGGGCTACATAGTGAGATCAGGGCCAGCCTGAACTACAAAGCGAGACCCTGTCTCAAGAAAAAAAAAGACTAAAATTGACTGCGGTGCAGTTCTGTGGGGCCCAGTGCTCTCCATCTTTGCACCTTGAGACATTTTCTGCCTCACTGTCCTAGCAGGGACATCCCTACCCGTGAGGGTCTGTGATGGCAGATGGGAGTGCGGGCACAGGGAAAGCAGTGGTGACTGGAGGGCAGAAGGCACCAGCTCACCACTGCCTTCTTCCCTGCTTTCCCCACACCGAGCTGCCCCCCGTGGCCACTGGCTCTCAAGAGGCTGCCAACCCTAAAACACTGTCTTGGTGGACCTCCTTTTAAGCTGCTGCTGAACACAGATGAAGAATTTTCATTTTCCATCAGTAAAAGTGAAGAACGCTGATGAGGATGACACTTCACCAGCATCCATCAGAAGCAGTTAAGGGCAGACAGCGGCACCTGGCCAAGCGGGGTGGGACAAAGTCCCAGTGAATCTCCAGACAGCCACGGGGCATCGTTTCCTGGCTACACCCAAGTCTTCCTCTCCTGAAATGATCCGAGTACTCGTGCACACAACCCTACCTCTCAGGACCAGCTTACCAGTGTCCTCGACCCCAGACTGGAACTCCTCAGAGTCTCGAGCTCTTCAGTCATCTTGGAAGCCAGGGCTTGAAGGTAACCACGGGCGTCCTTCTCGTCGCTGACCCTGGGAAGAGATGCTCTGGCTCAGGAGGCACAGGCGTCTCTGTGAGCACTTCCTGCACAGCCGAGCAGCAGGAGCCTGTGGTGGCGGCACCAGGGCAAGCACAGGCACCCCAGGTCCCTCCAAACCCTGCACCATGTGACCAGATGAGCTCGCCTGGAAGCACTCTACCTGCTTCCTCTAGGTGTGCACGGGCTCACCCAAGGCCCCAAGTGAGCTTGTGCTGTTGGGTTCACGTCTGGAGGCCCCTGAAGCCTCCTGCTATCAGGCAGGACCTCTGGGAGGGCAGGATCACGGGGCTTACAGCTGGCTGGCTGGCAGGGGACAGGGACTGGCTGGAAGAGGCGGTCCCTGGGACCTGGCCTGGAGGCATCTCTGCCTCCCTGGCTCCTCCCTTCACTCTGCTTCTGCCCACCCTGCTGTGAGCTGCTCTGCCCATGCCCCTGTGCCGTGCCACCCTGACTCAGAGCCAGCTGACTGTGGACTGGAACGTGAGCCCCAATCCGCCTGTCCTCCTCCAAGCTGCTGGTGCTGGTAGTGTCAGTGATGACAAAGTGACCGACAGTACTGTCTCACCACCCCTGGCGTGACAGTCGCTGGACGGGACTGCTGGCCAGAACCACAGGCTCTGGGCAGCCAGAGTGAGGACCGGGCGCGGCCCACGACAGGTGCAGCAGAAATGGGCGTGGGCGGGCATACCACTGGATGATCTCTGCGATCTGAGCTTCCCAGTGTGCCACGGACTCCTTCTTGGCTGCCAGATCTTGCAGCTCGTCCTCCAGCTGCCTGTTTTGGGCTGTGAGTTTATCCACAAAGGAGCAAAGCTGTAATGAAACAACACCAAATCACTCATTAATGGGCTTCCTGTGACCATGGCAGCATCACGAAAGCTACAGTCCTAAGATTTTCCACATCTTCTTCCATCACTGGGATTTTTCCAGACCAAATTCAAGGTAGAGACTTTCTGCCTTTAACTGACTGAAGCTTCAATTCAAATCTAACGGTAAAGTGACAGATTTCAGGTAACTACACCTTAACCAAATGAAACCCACTCAAAAAATTAAACATCGCTCCATTTACTTCAAGAAGGCCTAAGAATCCAGCATTACAACTTCCACGCAAGTGCTAATTCATACGTTTGCCATCACCTTCTCATTTTCAGCAGTCAGTTTCTTGTTTTCATCGAACAGCAGGGCGCGCTCCCGTTCGTACTTATCTTTTACCGTCCCTATGGCCTCCTCCATCTCGCTGTGCCTGCAGAAGGGACGGAAACCAGCTGTGGAGCTCCAGCCGGGCCGGCGGGCACCACAGCCCAGGGGCAGGCTCTGCCCGCTGCCGCCTTGAGCGTGTGGGGACTCACCGTTCCCGTCTCGACTTCTCTAGTTTATCCTTCAGCATTAAGATCTCTTTCTGCAGGGCCAGCTGGTGGCTTTCTGAGTCATGCACCTCCTTTTTCACGTTCTTCACTTCCAGCACATGGGAGGCCTCACGCCGGACCAACTCTTCCTCATAGAACAGGACCTTCTTCTCCAGCTCTGACTTGATTTTGGAGATCTCCTGCTGGTGCTCTAAAGCAGCTCCCGGGCCCCGGCCTCCTTGCTTCATCTGCAGATGGAGGTTGAGATAACACAATCTGTGCCCTCGTCCGAGGTGCCCAGGAAGACAACCACTTCTGCGCATGGTGGGAGCAGCGTCCCAGGGACTGGAGAGTGGTCCAGGGGACCTGAGTGACGCGACCTTCAACACTCGCACTGTGTGCACAGGGGCACGTGCCCAGCTCTGCCTTGGCCCCTGGGCTACCCTCGTACTGGCCTGACCTTCACTGGCCATGCATCTGCCCACAGTGATTTTGTGAGCTGGCTGCGTGCCAGGCCTCTCAACAGGAGCAAGGGCCCTGCTCTCCTGGGCAGAGACTGACAGCAAAGCAGTGACTAAGTGCCCAGAGGTGGAGGGCGGGACAGAGTGCAGGGGATGCTGGGGAGCCAGCTGGAGACAGCATACACGAAGCCAGCTTCAGGCAAGGGGCCGGGAAGGAAGCACGAACATAGAGGTGAGGCGAGCAGAGACGGGCCGTGCTTGCCCGGGGTGGCGGGCGCGGGACTGCGGGAAGCCGCAGAGGGCCCTGGGTTGGAGTGACATGTTCCCGTGGGCTCAGCGAGCTCGTGCGGCCGCTGTGTGTAGAACACGCTCAGAAAGCAAAGGCACTGGGGCTGGAGGAGGTGGGAGCACCGACAACAGAGGACAGACAGGCTTCAAGCCGTCCGTGGGACACAGATCCCACCGCTGTGCAGTGCTGCTCGGCAGCCTGGCTCCGGAAGGACAGCACTCCCTGGAGCGCCCATGCCGACAGGCAGGTCGCGGCCTTCTCACCCCCTCCCAGCCTCCTGCTGCCTCTCACCCCACCAGCTGGCCCCAGGTGGATGACCAGCCCGTCCCTGCCACCCTCAGCGGCAGGACATGGGCTTCAAGCAGACTTTCCAGAAATAGCCAACCAGGATACAACGAAGGCCCCTGAAGGAGACCCCATGACTTACTGCAGGCTGCTTAAACTCTGCTCAGGGAGGGAGAGACGCTCGCCGGGCACACTCGAGGTGGCACCCAGGCAAAAGCCACAGCCCTGCCCCCCGCGGCCCGGCAGCTGCTGGGAGCGCCATGCTACCTTGAGGGCTTCGAGCTCACTCTCCATCTGCTTGCAGAAGCTCTCACTGTGCTCACGAAGCTTGCGCTCTTTCGAGGCCTCAGCAACAGCGTCCTCGAGCTGAGATTCCAGCTGCGGAAGTGGAGCCTGTGAGTCAGAGCTGCGGGGGCCCCGCTCGGCAGCAGCCCCCAGCACGCCCAGGGCACACGTGCTCCAGGGTCCCGAGACCTGCTTTCTCTGTGACCTTCCCCGAACAGCACCCAAACACTGGGCAGAACACCGCGATGTGAAGCCGGTGTCCTCTACTACACCAGAGTAAGGAAGGGGCAGCATGTAAAAATCCCTCTCGTGCCAGGCGTGGTGGCTCACGCCTGTCATCCCAGCACTTGGGAGGCAGAGACAGGAGTTCGAGGCTTGCCTGGGCTACTTAGTGAGCTCAGGGCCAGCCTGAACTACAAAGCGAGACCCTGTCTCAAAAAAAAAAAAAAAAAAAAA